>BJBW01006574.1:0-70744 GCA_004320125.1 Scolopax mira
CCCCCAGCCACGTCAGCCTCTCGGCTCCCTCGCGAGATTCCCGACTGGCTTCGGGTCTCCCCGCTCTCCCTTTGGCTTCCCGTCTCCGGGAAACCCCCTCTCCGTCTCGGTCTAGATCAAGTTTAAACCCGCAGCACGCACCGCTGCCGCCGTCCGTGTGGTCTGAGGGAAGCCCGCGGTAAGGCCGCTTTGAAATTTGGCGCAGCCCCAGCTACGTCAGCCTCTCGGCTACATTGTTTCCGTCCAATAAAATGCAAGCTGTTCTGAATTTCCTAGAGCCAGGATACGTCACTGCTTTTCTTTAAGCTTTTTGATGATTTTCACTCTAAGTATGTTCAATGTAGCAATCAATAATCCTTTTTTTCTTGTTTTGCTTTGTGTGTTGTTTTTCTTTGTTTGTTTCTGAGATGTTCTTTCAACTCCTTTAAGTGCAGTGACAACATGAACATGGGTCTGATCTCTTCAAATGCTGCCGCTTAGATCACCAGATACAGTGTGTTACCTCCATCTGCAACATAAAGGTGTCCTCAGTGTGGTCACAATGCTCGTTGTAAGATGATTGAAAGGAGGGAAATGAGATGTTTTTCTTTCAAATATTATCGGTGGAAGATTAGTTGTTGCATGAAGATGTCCACACCGGGTGAGCAGTGTTGGGTATATGCAGTTAGGAATGTAGCATTCTGCTGTCAGCATTGTAAGCTCTTTTAAACTAAATACGTTTTCAGTCGGTTCACACATTGCTATCATAGAGCAAGGACCTTCTTGTGGACAGAAGGAATTTGGAAGCTGAACATATCAGCAGTCATCTGAGCTGTGGATCTCTTTGATTAGTCACGGGCTCTGCAGGGAGCACTACTGCCTGGGAGATACTTGCAGAAGACAAAAGTAATTTAGGGAGTGAAAAGGGCACTCTGTGCACTTTGGGTCCAATTCAGCTGCTGATGTATGGGCGCCTGGTGCTATCTGAGATACCCTGGGGAGTCTGAGACATTCACGCTGGGTCAACAGCAGGACCCATGTGGGATATATAATCTCCTGGAGCAGCAGATAGAAGATAGGCAGGATGTGATAGCTTCTTTAATGGCACAAGATGTTTAAATGTCAACAAATGAACTGAACACTTTGAGTTTTCTGAATCTGTATTTCTGTGGCAGATCTAGCTCCTGGCAGCCATAGTCCTTTCCCTCTTCCTATGGAATGTGCTCCAGGCTCATTCTCCCATTTGTTTCTCTCTCTTGTTTCTTATTCTAGTTGAACCCTTCTCTGAGCAATGTCAGCACATTAATCTTACGGGAAGGTATTGTTTTTATTTATTGTTTTCTTCTGGATTATAAAACCATAAGACCTTTACAGAAAGCCTCGTAAAGCAGAAGGTGGAAATGTGCAGCTGACGTGGGAGATGCAATGACCAGCAATGAGGCTGCCTTGGAAACATAGCCTAAGGCTAACAAGAGTCAAATCCTATCACCAGATATTTAATGAAATTTTAGTGAAAAGCAGGCAAATCTGCTATTATAAACATAATTTATGTTGGTCAACACTGCAGCTAAGAACGTACTACTTATTTCTTTACAGTGTTGGTCACTCTGTCAGTGCAAGTGTGGGTATATTGGGCTTTTTAATGTGGTATACATCTCTTATCTAAACTTTCTCCAAATTAAAGTGTTTAACTTAGAAGACTGCTTACAAATAGAATTTGGGAACATAGCCACATAATTTAAGCACCTGTATTTACACAGCGGGAATAATTTCCAGGGTGACAATTTAGAGTCATAATGTGACACAAAAATTCTTGCTTCATTTTAACATCAGATACCCAGTTGTGCAGAAACAAAGCAGAGGAAAATCTAGAAATTTTTAACTGTCTTTTTTTGTTTGTTTTTCATAGTCAAAACATACCTTTTATTTCGTCAGCAAAGCAGTGGGCATTCTGACACTCCAGGATAGACTGTACAAATCAAAATCATCCAAATTAAGACTTATTTGGACAGCCACATCATATCTAAAATTCAAGACTTTTTTTCTTTCTTCTTTTTTAATGTAACTGTCTATTTTGTAAATATCACTATTTGAAAAGGATCCCCCTTGTTTAATTTAGAAATCACATTGTGTTAATGTATTCACTTTTTTCTTTCAAATGGTATAATCACACAGTCTATAACTTAAGTCCCAAAGGGGAATGATGCTTTAAAGTATTTAGGACATATTTCTTTCAGTCAGTCTCTCAGTAAAAATTACCTAGTTCTGGGAATTGAATTGATCAAACAATACAAAGAGCTTAAAATCTAATCATATATACCTGGGCAATGCCCTCAAAAGAAATTGAAAGCTGATTTCCTTGGTACACAGTTTGCACTTTATCATTATCAGCAAACTTGATACCAAGAACGGGTATGCTGATTCTGACAGAAGATGAAAATTGTGTTCTATGACACAGCAGAAAAAGGTTCATTCTTTCAGAAATGTGAGATCCCAAGCAACTGCCTTTGAAAATAAACACAAAGGGGCAGCTCAACACTTTAGATCTTAGAAAGACCCATCTCTTCCAGGGCTTGATGTCCCAAGATCCTGAATATGAGATACTACTAGAAGCTTGTTTAGGTTAAATGTTCTCTTGGGTTTATCACAGTCATGACCATTAGTGACTCAGGGGAAATAGTGCTGTGTGGAACAGAACTGCTGCTGGATGCTGGGTGAAAAAGCTGTGAGATTATGTGGCTCCTTCACAAAAGGACAGCAGCCATGCAATGACCTATTGTACAAGGGTGCACACATGGTGTTATCAGATGGAGGTTTACGTCCTCTACCTCTACATGGTCACTTTCCATGACCACTTTGCTTAGAGAGCACTTTACCTCATGGAAAATGAGGATAGTCTTGTTCACATGAGGGTTATGATATGAGGGACAAGAAGAAAATAACTGGTGCACTGAACATCCTAGATATTTGTATACTGACATGAGAAGTACAAAGTTAAACAAAAAAGTTTTGAGAGATTTAAAATGTAATCAGGGTTATAATCTAATTGCTGTATCAGAGCTTTGAGCTACATAGGACTGCCTATTAATAGAAAATGACTGAGGAGCATTCAGAAATAAGAAAAAAGAAAAGGGTAAGAGACGCAGCATTGTGTACCAAGTTTCTCCGGAAAATGTGAACTGAAGGGAGAAAGACTGAAGGATGCTTGACATTTCTTTTTAAAAATGTAGAACAGCAAAAAAGCAAAAAATTAGCAAAAAAATCCATTGCACAAGAAAGACAGAATTTTAATGAAATAGTAAGTAAGTTGGTTAAGATACAAAAAGAAACAAGAAATGGAAACTGAGATTAATAAAAATGAGCATAAATATAAAATTATATAAAATACCATGAACATTACAGAAAGTAATAAAGCCCAAACAGCAATGTGGAGTGCAATGTGTAGGAGACATCAAGGGTAACAAGCAATCATTCTTTGAGTAATAAGGGAAACATTGTGGAAAATCTTGATCTGATACTCATGTTAATGTTGTTCTTAAGTTTCCTTGTAAAAGGTCAATGACTAGCAGATGTCTGGAAATACTAATACTAGAGATAAAAGGAGAAGATTTCAGAGATTTCTGCTTTGGGTAAGGAAAGTAGAAATTAAGAAGTAATTTTGAAGACCTGCTAAGTTTCCAGGTAAAATATTCTCACATTTTTAGTAATTATCTTTACCTTAAGAACTGAAGCACTACACCAGTAGCAATCAACAAGACCAAATTACATCATTACAAACCACTGTAATTTTCATCTGAGACAGAGTTACAGGTCTTCTGGATAAAGATGATGAAAGTAAATAGTGAAAAAGAAACCTTAATTTTAGAAAGGTTTTGGTTCATGCTCTCAGAAGATTCTAGCAAACAAAGAATGGAAACATGAAAACATGGAATGGCTACAACATGGATTTGACAACCATTTGCATAAAATAAATATAAATTTCAAAATAACAAAATATATATTTGTGGAGTTTTGAAGAAATCTACTTTGTATCTGATCAATGCATTCATTAGATTTGTAAACAATGAAAAAAAAAGTTAATTTTTTTCAATTTTCTGATTGTATGAACTGAGAGAAACAGATGTGCTAGTTGACATGAACAGAACTGAAAGTAGTCTTGAAAATTGGTAAAACGGTCTTGTAAAAAAGGAAAGAAAGAAAGAAAAGAAAAAAGAACAGGATTCAGTGAGTAGGGACAAGTGTGAGATGTTACATTTGGAAAAATAATAGTCAATTCCACAATTATAGGATGGGAAATGACTGTAGCAAATCTACAGAAGGGGTATCTGGGAGTTAGAGAACAATGTGGGTCAAATATGAACCTAAAAGATTGTAGGATGAAAACAGAAAACTTTATTTGGGTATTAGAAACACCCAAAATCTCTAAAAGATGTGAATTAGCTCTCTCCTTTTTCATGTGTAGTAATGTGCAGCAATTAAAGATTAATCAAGAGAACTGTGGTGAGAATAATCAGGAGCCTACAAAGCACGGCAGTTGAAAAAAGACTGAAC
Source organism: Scolopax mira (assembly GCA_004320125.1). Lineage (NCBI taxonomy): Eukaryota > Metazoa > Chordata > Aves > Charadriiformes > Scolopacidae > Scolopax > Scolopax mira. The sequence continues at coordinate 4,531 of BJBW01006574.1, forward strand.
AGCTTCCTCCATTACTGAAATGGAAACTGACTGATTCTCCACTGCCTGAGGTGAGAGTTTAGGCACCTTGGCCATGAGAAGACATGCTTGCACTATGGATACCTTAATACTGGCATGTGAAGTTTTGATCTGAATCCCATCATAGCAAAATCAACCAAATATAGCTCTGGGACTGGAATTGCCTGGAAACTGTGAGGTCTTTGTCACTGGAGGTCCTTGAATAGGATTGGAAAAGTCTCTGTCAGGAATGAAGTAGGTCTGTTACTAATAATGCCTTAGGGCAAGGAGGTGAAATAAATGGTCTTTTAAATCCCTCAGAGACTCGGAGCCTGAAGCCATTCATGCACTTAGATACCAAGATCAAATGTTCCTGTACTTCAACCCAGATAGTCATTGAATTAAAATCAGACGTAATCCTGGGGCCTCTGAATGACACCCTCTTGGGACCTCCTCTCCTCTGTTGCCTTGATAGAGAGAGCACTGGGAAACCAGCCAGCGGGTAGGTTCAGCAGGCTAAAGCCAGTGCCCAAAATTACCTGGATTGAATGGACCTCATCTTCTTCGGAATTATTTTAAATGATACTAACACTTCCATGGGTGTACGCACTGAAGGGATTGACTGCTCCCCACTGATTTAGTGCTCTGCATTACTTTCTTACCTGGTGTCTGGCTGCTAGAATGACCCAGTCTGGCTCCTGATAGCTATGCAAATGCTCTTTTATTTCTAGTCAAAAGTTAACAGTCTGCTAAAAGACAGCTCTTGAAGTAGGACTCCCAGCTACAGCTTCTTTCCACAATGTTAATTGTAAAATGCATTTTAAACTATTCTGCATCCAAGTTTTTCTCCCTGCAGAATGGACTTACTATGCCACTAATTTCATGGGTGTTGTGAAGCAAAGAAGTGTGAAGTATTATTCCTGGAAGGAACAGACCCATAAAAATCAATTTAGCATGAGCGGTCTCTCTTTATCTGTGCCACTGATGCCAATTTTTCTTTTTATACACACACACACACACACTTATATATATATGAAGAGTCAGTTCTATCACTTGAGCCAAATGGAATTTCCTTGTAACTTGGTTATGGTGTGAAGTAAAGCTGTACCATAAGCAACTCTAGTGGTCCTACCAGTGGCCCAAGGAACTGGGTAGCTGTTTTTTCACTGAAATGTTATTCACGTCAGGAATTATCTAGTGTATGTGTGCTGTATCATTCCAGGATGAATAAGATAATTTTACCAAATGAGGTGAAGGACTCAGCAGTAGATTTGTTTACTACCAAAGTGAAAATATCTACAGACACCCTGGTGCACAGAGGCAGCATTGAATGCGTTGACTAATGGAAAGAAGATGTGTGCAGTAAGAGTACAAGTAGCTGAAAGGCTCATCTCTTCCTTTCCACACTGTTGGCATTTTTATAACACCTACAAATATAGAATAATAGACAGATGCACTCATGATGTGGCTTATAAAATTTGATTTGTTCAGTGGATTGATAATTTTCTTTAACCTTCATTATTTTCATTGTATTGTACATTGTTTTTTAAATGAATGTCAGACTTTCTATCTCCCTTTTTCCATAGGTAAATCTGGGTTTGGGCATTGGTGAATTTTAGCAATTATGGGCTATAGACAAAGATTTCTGCAGAAAGACTGAACCTTCCATTATTTTTATTTTAATAAAATGAAAGATCTGGTGAGACTGGCTGAGCATACAAGAAGTTGTTTAAGAAATAATATTCGCTAGAAAGGAAAGCAGTTAACTTGGTTTTGTGAGACAAAAGTCTTCCCCAAAGTCTTATTTTCTAAATTAACTTCTGGCTAATGTGCCTGAATAGAATTTTACAGACTTTAAACAAAACATGTGATAACCTTCAAGACGAGTCGCTTAGTTGTGATTTCAGAAGCATGTCCTCAAAATCAATCTCATCTTTGGAGGTTTGGTTTTACTTTTAACAATAAGTATTGTTAAAGGTCCATCCTACCTTTTTCACCTTTAAATTTTTATGATATTGGGAAGATAAATACAAAAAGAATTAAATATAAAAGGATGAAGGGACCTTAGTTCTCTTGTATTACCACAAAGTGTCACCCTTTTCCCATGCATTGCCTACCCTGATTACTTTTCTGTAACTCAGGAAAAAAAAAGTCTCACTTAAAGGAAACAGTCCCAAAATGCAGGGACAGAATCAGGGTCTCAGGACTTATAACATGATATATGTCCATGCAGATGTCTGATGACTGCAATGGAGATTAAAAAAAAAAAAAATCAGATAAGGAGAAAGCACTTGGTGTTTTGATTCATCGGTTGTTCATATTAAGTGCCTTTGAAGACCACAACAGGGGTAAAGCCCATGATTAGTTTGTTTACAGGGAAGCTTATTTGTCCATATATAATCAATCATCTTGCTTGCATACATAAAAAAAGGCTGTCATTGAGCACATACTTTGTAGATCTTCATTTCCAGCTGTTCACTGTCAGCTGGGGAAATGGATTAACTGATTTGTGGGTTCTTTGATACCGCTGTGTTTGTAATTTGCTGTCATTTACCAAGACAGATTAAAATCAGGTGGAGCTAGGCTTTGTCAAATGTGGAATTGTGGAATTCTTCTCTGGATGAGTAAGGACCAAGCAGAGTTCCCATACTACCAACATTGTAGGAAATGCCCACTGCTGCCAACTCTACAGGTATACAGCTCTGTCCAAGGCACTTGCTGTCTACAAGATGATAAAGACAGAAAGAGAAAGAATTTGGTATCCATTGGGTGGTGGAGATATGAACCCCTCTTAGCTGCTGACTCAGCTGTATATTTCACCAGCCATTACAAGTTGTTGTGGTGTGTGATGACTGAGAATACAAAACGTTTGTGGATCCTGACTACAAGCTTTTTTGTCCTTTTATGAGAGGAAAGACAAAAGTGTTACTGATGAGCTGGAATACAAAGAAATTAAGTTACCATAACTGACACATAAAAGGAAGGGATTGGTCTGGTAAAGATTAAAGGAGTTAAGATAACATAAACCATAAAATTTTGTGCAGTAGTGGGAAAATGGGTTTAGTGATATCTTCTCTCAGTTAAAATTTGTGCCAAAAGTAGAAGCACCATCTAAGACCTCAAGGGGGAACAGATGGAAGTAAAAGATGGCACAAAGGGTTGTCAAACATTGGAACAGACTTCTCAGGGAAATGGTTGAATCATATTACTGGAAGTATTTAAAAGACATGTAGACATGGTGCTTAGGGACAGGGTTTAGTGGTGGGGTGTAATGGTTGGACTTGATGATCTTGGTGGCACCTTCCAACCTAGATGACTATATAAATTCATTCTTTGAAATGACAGGGTTCATTCAAATTTTCATTGCTGCAAGCAGAGTTTGTAGCTCATTACATTTATTTGCAGTGAAACCTTGCCATTGCCAGAACAACAAAACACAGATAAGAAAATCTCTGCTTGTGGCAGTGGACAAAGAGACACTGCACATGAACAGAAAGAGTTATGGGTGATCCAGTTGCCTACACTCTAATTATATACAGAAAATGGTGAATGTGTACAATCGGTGCCCACAGTGAATATGAGTGAACTATGTCCAGGAACATGGTCATGAGGGAATTATGAGACTCCTGGCATGTCTCCAGAGATGCTCAGTGATATTCAGACAAATAGTCAAACTCTGAACAGTGCAACCCAGCATGTCACAGTCAAGGAATAATCATAGAATCATAGAATGGTTAGAGTTGAAAAGGATGTTAAAGATCATCCAGTTTCAACACCCCTGCCCTGGGCTGGGCCTCCCACTAGAGCAGGTTGTTCAAAGCCCCATCTCAACCTGGTCTTGAACACTTCCAATAATGAGACATCCACAACTTTTCTGGGCAACCTGTCAGTGTCTCACCACCCTCACAGTAAAGAATTTATTTCTAATATAATATCTAAATCTACCCTCTTTCAGTTTAAAATCCTTATCTTGGACATACGATGGTTGAACATGTAGGTCACGGCCATGACCAAAGTCTAGCTCTGAGCAAAGATGCTTTCACGATTTCAGTGATTTCCAATACATTGTAATTGTATTTAGAAATATTTTAATCAATGTACTCATTGATTGTGCAGGGTTTCATCAACAACAATGATGGTACTGCACTTCATATAGATCTGTATCTTTTGATCAATTGATACTATTATCTAAGAAGAGCTGTTACTGATGGTGTAGTTTTTATTGTTGTCTTTGTTCTCTTTGTTTTTTCACAAAAGAAAAACCTAATTTCTGTTTGAGAACTCTAGCCCTATGTTAAATTTGGTTGAAATCAACTAACATTTTCTGAAGTTATATTTGAAAATAGAGAAATAGAAGAATACACAAAGATCCAGAAGCATGATTTCTGTGGGAAATGAGCCATAAGAGAAGAAGCATCTGAAAAATACATCAGGTTAGTGAAGCAAGGTGGACACTTGATAATAAAAAGTTTTCTCATAGCAAAAGGAAATGGAATTTTCCATGTTTTACCAAAAAAATAAGCCTTGTCGAGATCATAGAAATGTGCTACAATGTTTGACAATGTGAAGGAGATGTCAAAAAAATAATTTTATTTTCTATTTGGGACTGAATAAATAGACAATGTGGGAGAATGTGACCCAATAAAAACTATATTATCCCCCTGCAATGCATTGACAACTCTGAAACAAATTTTCTTGAGTATTTGTAGAGTAATATATCAGAAGAGATGCTAAGGACAGGATAGCAGCTATTTTACCTATAGATTACTAAATCACTATTAAGAGAGAAAGCACTTGTTTCAAACTTATACCTCTAATTAATATAATGGAAAAAAAAGTTCAATGTGAAAACACTCATTAAAACTATATTTGTTGGTATATTTCATGGTAAAGGATTATAATGTTTTCAGAATTTCTTTTTTTAAAAACAGAAATTACCTACTTCTGTTAAACAAACCAAGTATTGGAAATTCTGATGCTTTTCTTGAAGGACTGAGAACAAACAAAAAGTTCTGTTAGTAGAAATTAGAGGTTTCTAATTTGTGAGTCAAGAAGATTTGGTTGCACCTGTTGTATGAAAGATAATCATGTATGAAGTAAAACACTTCAGAAAAAGGTTTGCACAATCCAGCTTCAGTCACAGGCAGAGTCAAAAGCTCTTCAAATGGGAGAATTCTTCTGAAAAAAAAATAATAAAATAATAAAATATAAAATTAAAATATAATAAGATAAAATAAATTATAAAAATAAAAAACTTGGTAATGAAAACCTAGAGCTTAGATATTTTTTTAATTCTAATTTGTCTTTATTTATGACAATCTAGAAATATCTTAGAGTGTAATACATCACAAAAATAAACCAAAAAATGGTTAATGTCATTCTGAAAATGTTAGAATAACACAACTTCTTTTGAACTCATCTCTGATGAAGGAGGAGCTGCAGGAAAATCTGTCTCTCACATAATTTCAAAATGATAACTAGCAGAATATCCTGGAGGATATTCTTTTTAACTGGAGGATGCCGTTGACTTGTAAGAAGGGATTGTGTTGGCTGAGTGCATACTGAGTTTTGGGATGGATTTTCAATGCATTTGTCTCTAAAGAGACAACCAGTTCCTTGGAGTTTTAATGCATGGGCTGAGTTTTGTTAGTATATAAATCTCATTATCAGGTTAGGTATGTAAAAAGAATTTCCTGAGACCAAGATGGCACAATAGCCTCTAATGGCTCTTAGAAAAGTTACGGTGTATCATATTAGAAATCTGCTTAGTTCTTTGTTGCTAATTTCTTACTCTGGGAAAGGAAGGATTGCTTTCAAATATACTGTGATTAATAGCCAGGAATAGAAACTCCAGACACAAGGTTTATAAACCTTGTACCAGCTCTGCACAGCAGTTAAATTTCATATTAAACAGTGTTTTAAAGGCAGAGTCCCAACTTCCCTACTTTAGAATAGAGATACTTTCCCTGCCTTCGTTTTTTTTTGTCTGTGGTGGTGTTTTTTTTTTTTTTTTTTTTTTACTTTATTACACTGAAAATACAGATTCTTATTGGTGCCTGCATAAAGCCAAGCCACAAATCCACAGTCAGGTTCCTTTTTGGTTATTGCCTTCCTCATCCTAGGAAATTTGCCTTTGATTTTGGATAGTAGTTAGACTTCAGAAGGAAGATTTCAGAGAAGCATACTCCAGGTCCACAAAATAGCTGTCTTCTGGGATGTGATGATGTGGGTTTCACTATCCTGGGTTTAGGTGAGTCAAGGCAAACTAAGGTAACTTGGGGCTCTAGTTTTCATGGCAAAACTAGAGATTAGTTTACATTTACTAAAATGTTAACTTGTGGCTGTATGGTAGGAAGCCCTGCTGCTTGCCAAAAGTGAAGCAGTCATCCACTTACTAATACCTAAATTAGACACTTAATTCCAAGAGGCAGTATTGATATGTCTGTCCCAATTTTTGTGTAGGCACTTAACTCAGATCTTCAGATAAGTTCCTAGTTCTGGCAGAGACTAAGGATCAGACATGCTCTTCCTAAAGGTGTTTTTGATTTTCTCTTTATTAACCCACCGATTCCCTATGACTGCTCTGGTGACTCTCATTCTGAGATGCCTGATTCCTTCCTTTTGTTGGAAACTGAGCTTAGCTTTTTAATTCTAACTTCTGATGTTTCTCTGGGCTTTGAACACATAAAAGTTCAAACCACGTAGATAATAAGCGGAAGTGTTAATGGCAAGTAAAGAAGAAAAACAAAGCAACAAAATAAGTTTTCTTTTTCACTGCCTAATTTTTCTCCTCCTTATCCAAAATCTGGTTCTCTGTAGGAACAATTTTCTGAGAGTCCTTGGGCAAAGACCTGGTATGTGTTCGTTTTCAATCATTCACTTCAGAAACTCCCCTTGCCTTGCGCTGAGCTGGCTTGTCCTTGTCATTTCAGCTCATGTTCTGTCATCTGGCTTAATGTCTTTGGAAGGAGTACAATGCTTTGATTGAAAAAGTCATTTTTGTAGTAAGGATGAACTAAATGAACATGGGGGAGGATTCATTATGCTGAGAAGAGCAGGCAGAAGACCTTGACTGTATTTCCTCCTCCCTTCCCATTATAGGGAGGTTAAAAGGTAGGGAGAACTTCAGTACGGAGAGTTGGAGTAAACCTGCACAACTATTTTGCTGCCTACACTCAGTTGAAGACTTGGTTATAAACTCTAAAAAAAAGCAAATGCCTCTGGGTTAATGGGGTCGAATTTCTATTTGAATATGGACTGCAGAAGTTGAGTATTTTTTCTGGAATCCAGATAGGTGTGGATGCATGAGAATTTCATACTTAATATTTTTTAAAAGTCAGCTCAGTTCTGAGGGGCAGATTTATCTTTCAGCACACTATCTTATAAATACCTATGAATCATATGCAAAAAGTCAACAACCAACTTCGTTCTTTCTTTTCCCCTCAAAACATCTTCTGATGCAGGATGAGGAGGTTACAGCAATATAGAGTGGGAATTTTTTTCATTGGGGTGCTCAGAAAAAGAACAAGACACTGTAAATACAAATGAGACAGTTCTGTGAAAGTTGCTTTTGCAAATGCATATATGATCATAAATAGCATTCTAGCAGGTAGGATGCAGGATCCAACACCAAGTTGCATGATTTGGCTTTTCTGAAAGCTACTCTGGACTTAGCTAAATTCAGACGAATTCAGAATAATGAATCGGTGAATCACAGATGAATAATATAATTAGATGAATAATGTAATTAGATGAATAACAGAATAAGTTTCAAATGGGTCAGAACTTCATTTCATATAATATTCAAATGTTCCTGCAAAGCAAGAGAATCTCTAAGCTGACTTGGTGAGCTCAGAAGAGTGAGCTTTCTCCCTTTAGATCTGTTGTACTTACCATATTTATCAGCACACAAGTACAGTTTACAGTTTTGGGGTTTGTTGGTGGTTTTTTTTTTGGTTTATTTCTGTTTCTGGCCTTGATGATGCATTTTAATATTTCAGCTACTAATATCAGAAAAAAGTGGGAACAGAGGTCTTACTTAAAACATACATTTTGCAGAGTTGTCATCAAAACCAGTGTGATAATGTGGAACAAGCTGTGACAGAAAATGAGGGTCATTGCAAAGCTTGCTGTTCTCTCTTCCTTTCATAAAGCATATTCTTTTGTTCCTGCTTTCCCACTGTATGCACAGCAACCACCACGGATGGATCAGGAGGTCAAAAGGTCTTACCACCTTTTGGGGAACTGTTAATTAATAGCATATTAGTGTTCTCAGTCAGACAAACAGAAACAGAAGAAAACCTTGTGAGAAGCAAAATAGTTTTCCCATTTGGCTGCCCTAAATGGGAAGTCATTTACAAATGGATAAGCAGAAGGACAGCTTTTTGTGAAGGTTCAAAATAGGGCAAAACCTGTGAGCTCTGAATTCACAGCAGGAGACCTGCATGTTACAACCACTCTTTTACATGTAAACAGCAAACACAAATTCTTAACTAAAACAAAACGCTACACCACATGCATAATTCCTCCCTTAGGGAGTGGAAAAGAGAGGACAAATTACATGTGACAGATGTTAGCTACATCACTTAACACACCACTGAAAGGCATTCGGGATACGTCAGAAAGGTATAGTGTAATGTCAAGAAGTACCTGAACAAGCTCTGAATGAGAAACTTGACACACAAACCCGGGAAGAACACAACACTATTATGGTTATCCTACTACTGGTTCCCAGAGGAGTTCATCCAACATATGCTTTCATTCAGGGCACTGCACTGTGTCGTGGAGATAGGTTTTTGGGTAGTATGAATGTAGGTTATGTTTTATCTACAAAATCCTCATGCTCCCAGGTGCTGGTTGGTAGAAAAAGCAGATCCAGTGAGAGATTAAGACATCTAAGGTAATTCGTCTACTTCTGTCCTAGATGTCCAACTTCCCACCATACTCAAAGGAGCTCTAGTCAGCTCCAGTCTAGTGGAGTTTGGATAATGATTTACATGAGTGTAGATGTTTATTTTAGGGGTGCTTGAATTGTGCTCTAGGCTCTACGATAATTAGGTGTACTATTCATTTACCTTAAAATGAACTGCTCTGACATAACCTGTCTGCCCTGCAGGTGCTGCTTCAGAGTCATATGGGTCTCCTGTAAAACCCTTAATCAAAGCCACCAGTTCCAGATGGCTGTTTAGGCAACTGATTCAAACCTGGTTGCCCACTGGCTGTAACAGAGGCTGAGATCCCTTGCTCATGTGACAGCATCTTCAAACAGACTTCTACAGCTAAGGAGCAGAAACGAATCTCATCTCTTCTCCCCCTGTAACAGCCAGGAGGTGTCTGATTTTCCTGCCAGTGGGACCAGTAGCACCTCTAGGTATATGCAGCCTAGCAGATTACATAGGGGATTACATAGGGTAGGTCGCAAATACAATGAGGAAAGGGCCTGAGAGTGTTGAGACAAAGTTGCCACCATCAAATGGTTAAAAGAAAAAAGTGAACTGTAAACTGATCACAGAGAATTCTTTTATGGTTACCTTAGTACTTCTTGATAAACTTTTCGTCAGTTTTGATGCACACTTTGCACACAGTGCTATTGTGTGTTTTGCCTGGTTTTTTCACAACATGTTTTACCCAACATGTGCTTATATTATCTAGCATCTGCTGCTGCTGTGCATACACTACAAAGTATTATTTCCTTTTAGGTAATATTTACCTCATTCAGTGAGTTTAGAATAAAGTAATACATACCTCATATGATTTTCTTACAGTAAGTAGAAAACATATGGATTAAATTTGTTAATTGTCACCATGACTGGTTGGAAAAGTAATATTGAATAGCTTCACTATATTGGTTTAGGACAGGAGTCATAATCTAAAAACTGCACAAAACCCACTGGGGCAATTCAGACCTGTGGCCTGATCTGTTCTCACCAGCTGACAGATATAAAAAAGGTGGATGAGTTTCATGAATCACACTGGTTGTGCCAGTTTAGCTGTATTTTATGTGTGTTTTCTTGTCTTGTGTGCAACAGGGCTAATTCTTCCCAGAACTGTCCAATCTAAATTGCACGAGCAGTACTTTTGATCCAGTTAAATCTTGTGCAGCGTGGTACCATTAGACCTTCTGCACACACATATGTGTAAGTGTAAGATCACGTGGCAGAGGAACTGTTGATATGATGCTTCTCCCCTGCACTGGAGAAAGGTGTATGATTGTTTGCCCAGAAAAGTTGAAAATATTTCCTGGGTAATTAGAACACAGTACTGTTTCTGTCTATAGGTTTCTCAAACAGTAAGTGACTATTGCTTGACTTGTCAAGTCTCTGTACTCTGATGTTCTCCTTCGAAAAACTAAAATAATAATATCACTCTACTATCTCTCAGGGCTGTCATCATCATCCTGAAGTCCAATTTCAAAGGAAAAAGGCTCCAAACCTCATCTGTTTCTTCCCAAGAATTTCTCTACTTCAGGCATCATATTTTTCTACTTAAAAGGAGCTGTTTTCTTCCCAGGTTTCTCTTTCTAGATGGTCAATGAGAGGAAATAACTGTTTGTATGTACTTGAGAAGTAACAAAAGTGTCTATCTGCAAAATTCTGCCTCCATCGAGGAGAGTATTTGACCCACTTGCTGCTCTGTGAAATAGAAACAGATTGGAAACTGCCCTTTTAATACGACTAAATCCTGCTCTTGACTTCAGACACTGTATTCCGTGGGGAGAAAGCAAGATATTTGGAATATTATCATCCTGTTGTAAGTGTGGGAGCATCTAATGTATGTCCAGTGGACTTTCCCATGCATTTTTCTTTTGGCACAGAAGGTTTCTATGAAAATAATTTTGCAAACTCTTAACTGAGTCTGTTTTGATTTTTTCAGGTGAATTGAAGTGGAATGACAACAGCAGGGGAGTATCTGCTGGCATCTCATAAACCAGATTATGTTTGAAATCTGCTTCTGTCTGCTGGTTGCCTTCTCATAAGCACAGGGAGGATGAATCTATTCCACCATATCAAAGCGAGGGTTTAGTGATATCAGCAGCTAAAAAAGTGATATGGAAAAAATATGAGAAAAGAAGAAGTCACTGGTTGGAGAATAAAGGGCTAAAGGGCTTCTGTATGTTTGAATCATTTCCACTAATAAAGTTCCTAACTACCTCTCCCTAATACAGGTGATTCACTGCCACTCGACTTTTCAGCACCATTAATGCCCAGTTTAAAATATCCACGAGATGGATTACTGTACTAAATACTTTACAGTACTGGGTTTATGGTCAGGATTTAGTGGAAAGCTTCTTTCTTCTATAAATCATGTTTTGAATATTGATTGTGGTACCTTCTACTTATCTAAAAGTTTTATGAGGCTTCAAAAAAAAAAGAAAGAACTGACTGTTTTGGTGGGAAAGATCCTTCCCCAGAAACTAATCTGAGGAACATCTTTAATATATGCCAGTTCGGTGTTTATATAGTTAAGGATAACTCTATAACAAAGTGCTACCAGTCTAAACCAATTTAATATATGCTAGTCAAGTGTTAAACTGCCTTAAATCAATAGTTGAGAAGACAGGAGAGTGCTTGGGTGTAATAAGACATCATTTTAATGAAATATAGATTATTCCAAGACTATTAAACAAGTGGTTGGTGTCAGGAAAATTGTTCACTTTTTCAATGCTAAACAAAACCATCTATTTTAATGGAGTAAAATCAATAAGCAGCTAAGACCTGCCATGTTGCTTGAATGCCTAAATAAATGTATAGTTAGAACTGTCCATTGATAAGTAGATGGGTTACTGCTTGCATGTCCTGGTTACTAAATCTTATTAAAAGAAATGGTTTAGTAGGAGGTGGGAAAAGGAAGAAGCAATAAAAAACATTTTGATTTAACCACTTATTTTGCTTGACAAACACTTTCCAATCCCTTTTTGAGAAAATATTTTCCCAACTGCATAGATATTGGGGCAGGGGACAGTTCAGGAGTGGGGAAACTATTGCAATTGAGCTGTTGAATTGAAGAAAACTTAGGAATCCCAAGAAAAAAGTAATTTAGAGAATTGCTTCAGGTTACAAATAATTGGTTGCAAATAATGATCACAGTTTTATTTAATATTTTCAGGATTATCATAACTAAATAAAAAAAGTCTAAAACTATAGCAAAATGAAGAACTCGCCTCCCATACATCAAAGAAAAAAGTGTACATTCTATACCAGGATGAAAGCAAAGCCTTTAGACTTTATTCTGTGAAAATACCTCTTCTTTGGACAAGAAGTCAAATAGCCAGAGAGCTAAAGCAGACTGGAAAACCCAGGGTGAAGTCTCTGTTGAAAAAAAAAGGGAGTTACATTTATGGATGCTTGTGGTGAAGTTTTTAAGCACTCTGATATTTTATATTTTCAATTGAATTTCTCTCTTTTTCTCTCTTTATAGAATAATTAAAGATTCACTTAGGTAAAGGGAGAATTACTTTATAATATGTAATTTAGGGCATTCAGCTAGAATGCAAAAGACTTTGATCTGAATCATATTAAGCAGAAGCTTGAAATGCAGTCTCTCATGGCTGGATACACGGGCACTTGGGCAGTTACCTAATCACAGGACTTTTTTGCTTTGATCATTTCTATTGTGAGGCTGAGAAAATTCCCAGCACTTTCCAATATTGGCTGTTCTTCATAAAATTTCCACTTGGAAAAATCTAAATTTTTCAGTGAAAGGCTAACTGCACATTTCTAATCTTAGTCTGGCTACAGTTCACTAAATCACATCCCATCCTGTGTCTTCCACCACCAGCTTCTGTTAACACTGCCTGCTAGTAAAGCGAGTTTCATGAATAAGTCTCAGAATTGCTATCACTTTGCAAATTGTAACTCCTGAAGTTACAAAACTGAAAAACTCCTAAAAAGAAGGCATTAGGCAAACACCACCACCTCGGCCCTTTGATTTATATTATTTATATTTATATTTCAATAACACATTAACTCACAAACTGTGTTAGGTTCCATTTGTAGCTGGTTTTCTCTGAACACAGTTCAAAAGCCGTCCCTGACTTGAACAAAAATGGAGATTTTTTATAAAATATGCTTGAAGGCAAAAAACTCTGAGTTTTGAGACACTCATTAATGTTGGTAGCCAAAGATATCTATCTTGCAACTTGTTTGCTTAAATACAGACATATAGTGCCGTTTGACATGACATAAAGTAGTCCACCTCTCCACCCAGTGACGGGTCATAGATGCAGGAATAATAATTCTCAATGGGAACAGTATTCCTTAATCTAATACAACCAGTGAACAAACCCTGTAACGTTGCTCTTGTAAGCAAACCTGGAAAAGTCTCTCCATATACTCCAATTAGCAAGTTTAAGGGTTCACTTTAAAAGAATGTTTACAGGAAACTCAAGAAGACATGATCTTCCATAATGTTTTCTCTGCTTTTTCAGTTCAGCTCCTTCCTTCCTTCCTTCCTTCCTTCCTTCCTTCCTTCCTTCCTTCCTTCCTTCCTTCCTTCCTTCCTTCCTTCCTTCCCTCCTTTCTTTCTTTTTCTTCCCTTCCATAATGTATCACTATATCTTTAAATAAAGCCCAGCAGTTAGGAAGATCCTATACCATTTTCAAATAAGACCATTTGTCCCTGCATTATGGCATGTTTCTTTTATAGAATTTCTTTCTGAGTTTAGTCCTGCTGCTTTCTGAAAGATGAGTTAAAGATCTTTCGGAATAAATCCTAATGATTGCCTAAGTAAATGCTTTCTAGAGAGATGCATGCTGTTAGATTTTACTTTTTCCTGACATCTAACTCTGAGACATCCTTATCCTACAACATGGACTTTTTTTCCCCTTTTCTTCTGATATATTCTTTTCTCTCATTAAAGGCATTTTACTGAAAGCTGATTGCCTTCAGCAATAATGGCACCTTGCAAAAATAAAGATGACAAAAAATACATTGCTAAAATTTCATATGCTAGTAGGTACAGATTGAGCACAGGAGACAAAGTTGTGCCAAGTGTTTATGTAGAGCATAAAGAAAAAACTTCTTGTTCTTCAATCATCTACCACTCTCAAGGACTGGGCAAAAACTTTTCTTAGAGGACAAAGCTGACAGTAAGGGAATAGCACAGCCAGCTCCAGGGCTGGGAGCGGCAGCTGAAGAACCCCACTGCCCTTTTAGCTGCAAGAAGATAATCTGCTGCAGGGTGTGCAAACAGAAATCTCTTCTTTGAAAATTACATCTTCTCCCTCTGTGTTTCCTTGCAGAGACTCTGTGCTCTGAAGCAAACCAGATCAGATGTTTTGAATGAGACAGGACTGATTAAGGTAGTCAGTTTTCCCTTATTCCTCTGCTTGGCTGAAGAAAATGAGGGTAAATTCTTGTCTCGCAGTTGTCACCAATTACTAGTTTCTTTGCAGAGTTCTAAGAATAATATTGCTTTTTCCATAGAACAGCATTTTGGCAGCTCCCTGGTCTTTCCTTTTATGTATTTGACAAAACATGTATTGCTTCAGTTAACCTAGGTAAAATATGAAGGTAACACTGTTAAGGTCACAACTTTAATGCATGTTTTCTTCCCTTTTTCATTGTCTGTGCATCACATACTTGAAATTAACTTAAAAAAATCCCATAAAAACACAAAAATAATGTTCTTTATGGCTTTCTTTTCTTTTTTTTTTTTTTTTTTTTGAACTTAAACTCCAGTCTTCTATTGCTGATAAAACAGATTAAAACAAAGAGTTTGTGGACAGTAAAGAGTGAGAGAAACTCACGCAAAGGAATATCATATGATTTGGGAATTGATACACTTAATCAGAGCTGTAAAAAACTTTATGGTTCCCAGAGAGCTCTATTTCTCTCAGCACTCTTTCCACTCTCAGCATGTCACGAAAGGGTGGTATCTGCCTAAGGAAGATCCTCGCAGCTTTCACTAGGTTTTGGAACATGGGAAAGAAGTGCAACTTCAGATTTAACACCACAGCTTTTGGTGCAAGACCAATGCACAAGACCAATGCTTCAATTAGCTCCTCTAATATAGCTGGACATTATAACCATTTTATTTTTTAGGACTAATTTAAGAAATACATTGGTATACATGATGAATGATCATGTTAAGAAGAGACAGATTTTCAGATAAGACTGCATTTTAGCTCCCAGTATGAGGGAAGATAATTTAAATGCATGAATCAGTGCATTAGAGACATTCAAATGAAGAGAAAATTGGGTCAAATCTCCCAGCCTAAAACCAAGTTAAGCATCTAGACAAAGATGTATGTGAACAAATTGTTTAGTAACAATCATCCTTTTGAGGGGCCTACTTCATCATTTCATTGCACCATCTTTGTCCTGGGACAATTGCTGAACCTGCAGTTTCAAAGATGCTCTTGCTGCAAAAGCTTACAAGGCACAAAATGGGAGATAAAAAAAAAAAGAACAAGAGGAAGCAGGAAATGAGACAGAATAGTGCAGTTAAAGGTGCACATATAAGGTCTTAAGAACTGCTGAGGTAAGTCCGAATTCCACAGTGTGTGGTTGGAAAGAAGATACTGGGTACACCTAATAGGTGAATTATGTTGATTTTATTTGACACTATTTTGCAAATTCTGGAGACAAATGTGGTCCAGATTATGCCTTTTTAAAGGATTAAATAGTCTAAATGTACAACTGGCTGGGGAGCCACTCTATAACAGAAAAAATAGAACAAGATCAAAAGTTTTCGATTTTTCAAAATAATATTTTTTCATTAAATAAATCCAAGCACAATGTCATTTTTCATATATGCTCAATGCTGACTGAAATGTCAACTTATTGACTCAAGACATCAAGCTGAATGGTGCAGATGACACATCTGAGGGTGGGGAAGACAACCAGAGGAACCTGAACAGGCTTGAGGAGTTGGACCTTCACCTGGTTCACGGAAACTCCTGGTATCAATACAGGCTGGGGGACGAAGGGATTGTGAGCAGCCATGCTGAGAAGGACTTGGGGGTACTGGTGGATGAAAACCTGGACATGATCTGACAATGTGCACTTGCAGCCTGTCCGACAATGTGCATTTTAGGGACAGTAAATCAACTCTTGTCATCTTTTTGATCTTGGTGGCATGTGTATACAAAACTGTATTATTATCATCTCTACTAAAGTAACCTTCATGCTTTAAAAAATGACTGGTTCCACAGATATTTTCTTTCCTTATATGGATGTCAGTACATTATTCCATTGTTTTTGAAGAAAATACATCTGCTTCTCAAAGGCTTTTGGGCTTGGCTTCGCTTTACTGATATTGTCTTTGGCCTTGAACAGAAAAAACGTCCTCTACATTCCAATGAAGTCAAATAAGATAATGCACATTTGTCTCATCCAATAGACTTAAAATATATATTTTGAAAGTTTTCTTCTTGGCAGGATGAGATTTTCACTGGTAAGAAGTTAAGTATTGACGCAAGTGAAATACTATTATGTTTAATTTAAACCCTCAAGAACTTCTTTTTCGTTTTTTCTTTGCCTAAGAGTACTGGTCAGTGTAGTCAGACAGTAACTGATACTTACTGACATTATCTGAATGCACACCAACAGAAGAAAACTAGCATGGAATTAGGTATTTATTATTGTAAAGACTGTCTTTATTTTGCATACGGCAAACAATAAATAAATTTTTGTACAGAACCTTCCACACAAGGATTTTTGTCTTGTTCACATTTTACTATTTAATCAAAAATGCATGGGTATAATAATGTTCCACAGCTCAGTTTAACCTTTTGACATCTCCATTTGTGAAATATTTAGGAGAACTAAAAATAATTGAACTACTCATTATTAATATTATCTCTAATTTCATTCCCTGTCTCTTTAGCAAGTTGTAAGTGAACCTGTCTTATTTTCTTTCAGTAAATGATTTAGAATACAAGAATAATTTCGCCAGATCATTTTCATCCTAATTTGCACATCAAAGTATTTACTGTTTATGTTGTGGTTTTAGTTGTCAGTTACATGAAATTTTTTCTGCTCTTTGACTACATAACTGAAATTTATGAAAGAAAATAATAAGAAATAAGTGCATAATGGATAATGTGTATTGGATGCACATTTTGGCACAGTGCAATAATACTTCCTAAAATGCATTGAGGTTTTTAAATCTGTGGATTTGTTCATAATAAATCACTTGCCTTGACAATAAAAAAAGCTAATCACCAACAACAGGCAAATATTATACAATACCTAAACTAAGAAGTGCTTTAATTTCTTAAAATGCATGCTAGTTTTTATTTTTATGCTTTGAAACTTTAACATTCTTGTAGCTTCAGAGAAATACAATAAACACTTGTAAACAGCTTGAATTCTGCTGTTTAAAGAGTCTATACAATTAATTATATCACCTTTCAACAGTGCATGTTAGCATTAACACATTAAATGTTATGACAAAGCCTGTCTTCTCAAGAGCAGCCTCAGAACATAGCTGTCATAGGCATATTTCTTGGTAAGACTCACCTTGTCTGACTTTGGACCTCTACCTATGGCCTAGCTGTCAAAACTTTTTTGTTTGTTTACTGGTTTTTAGTATTTAATGGAGATAAATAGCCATTTCCAAATAGCTGTTCACATAACCTGTGTTAGAAAAAACTGCCTTAGGAAATGGGAACCTCATCCTACAAATGCCTATTCTTCTACTGACTGTAATAAAGGATCAAGCTAACTACCTCTGATACAGATGTCTACAAACAGGTAGATGCCTAAATGTAGGAAATATGAACCTTACTCCTTTTGTTCTGGAAGATCATTTCACATTATTTCCCTGATTGATATTTCCCTGACTATAAGATGAGTCAAGTAATTCAGCTACAGATTTGATGACTGTAAAGCATAATTACCAGAATGAGGCAGGAGCAGGGCTCCACAGTTCTTAGAAATGGAAGAACTGACAAGTTTGCAAATTTGCTGACAATCTGCAGACTTAACCCTGAGTGTTAAGAGCATCCTCAAGGTGATTCTTCATGTGTGAATGGGATAAGCAATGAGGACTTGCACGAAGTATTGAATGCAAGGGAATAAAAATGATAAATAAAAAAGGCAGACTAATAAAGATTTTTCTGAATAACTTAATTGTTTTGAGTGCCCTATTTTACCTACAGTAGGAAT
This sequence comes from Scolopax mira, assembly GCA_004320125.1. Lineage (NCBI taxonomy): Eukaryota > Metazoa > Chordata > Aves > Charadriiformes > Scolopacidae > Scolopax > Scolopax mira. Next base: position 22,639 of record BJBW01006574.1, read on the forward strand.
GTGGAGTTGCTGGGGACTCTCCACGTGGTGTGGAAAACTGAGATCTGAAGCTATCATCTGCAAGAGGAAATGTCATCATCACCAAGCTATGGGCTACTCTGTTGAAGAAGACACAGAATGAGTCTCTTTTTCTTCCAAGTTACTCTACTTTCTCTGTCATTCTTACATACCTTCTGTACTCAGAGCAAAGTCTTATCCACAGAAATAAGTTAATAACCCAACGCTCAAGCTGCTGGTCACGCAGAGCTTGCTGGGTCTATTTTCAGGCATTGTTAATATATTTTGGCCAACAGCTGATTAATGTTAAGTAAGCAATCATTAATTTGAACAAAGGATAGAATCCCTTAGGATAGCCTTGAATGTGTTGATTAAGATATTCTTTACTAAAGGTTTGATTTGAATACTCTCACAAGGAGGGGGATGTTCTGAATACTTAGAAACTCAGCTGACTACCATCAGGAAGCTGTTCTGGGCTTTGAAACCTGACAAGAGGATGCTTTCTGTTTTGACAAAACCTGTAAAATTCCTGATATGTATTTGATTAGCCTGAACATCACCTTTCATGTAAAAAGAAACTCAAAAAATATATTCCTGTTATGGTATTCTTCTATCCTTATGGGAGAGATAATTTCAAATATCTCAACCTCAGCTATGATATGAACTACTTCATAATTAATATTAGAAGAAGGAAAAATAATAATCTCACTGATTCTGCTGTTTGTCAATACTGAAGGTCCTACATCTTGTACAGTTTCAGTGAATTTGCTTTATCTCGGACTACCAGTGTATTCATAACAGTCTAATTGCAATGTTTTCAGTAGGGTTATTATTTATCTGTTTACCTAGAATGTGAGATCATAAAAATACACTATATTTCCAGAAATTCCTGTTAGTATCTGTCAACGTTTCTTTTCATTATAATTCAATTGTATTTTATGATATCTTTAAAATAGGATATATGCGCTTTTTCTTCATATGCTCTTTCACTTTATCTAAGGCATGAGGGATGGAAAAACATCATCTATAACAAAGACATCCTGATCTAATTGTTTTTGTCCAGCTCTACGATTGATATTGACTATTGTGAATACTAGACATAATTATGATTGTAATTAAAAAATTAAATAAATAAGTACTCTATATTGGAAGTCAAATTATAATAATGCGATTTTACTGAAGCAGGGCAAATACACAATGCACTAAGGCTTTGCATGAATTATACATGAGACTTTATGGATGACTTACCCTAATTTGGACAACCCAAGAGAATAAAGAAAAATACTGTAACTAGATTTCTGTGGGTGAAAACGAACAAGGTTCAGATTAGTGATCACTCTTTTTGACACTGCCATTCCTATTTTGTAAACATACACTGAAAAAATGCATCAAAAAAAGTTGGTTTTACCCCTTGCATGTTAAATAAACCTGGGTTTCTTCTCTCACGTAATGCCCTCATTTTCAATTCTGTATGTTTATTCCCAGCTCTTTGTAATTTGCTTTGCAGAAAAGCCATACTCTTTAACGGGCCTCTAAAATTGTGGAAATAAGAAATAAAATGTTTAAAAGCATCAGTCCTAGAGATAAACACAAGAGATGTGTACAGATCTTGTAGATCAAGCAAAAGGAATTGTGCTGACAGTTGCTTCATTGATAGACATTTTGACTTCAAAATGCAAAATGTGAAGGACTACACATCCCAGATGCCAGCTTCTTCAGGTCAAAATGCCCCTTTTTCTTGGTCTTATTTGCCGACCTCTTATTTGAAAGATTTCCAGGAAGATAATATTCAGGGTGGGCCTACAAGAACCGTCCCTTTCCCCTGGCAATTAGAGGGTGTGCTAAGGGTCTTCCCAGAAGTGCTAAAATCCCTTATTTCTGTGAGGCACTTCAGGTTTCATCTTTCCCACATTTCCATCCTTTCCAGGCTGGGGAGTCCTCTGGTGATCCAGCAGGAAGATAAAACGTCATTGTAGACAGCTGCAGTTGGATGCAAAACTTGATTATTTACAGTCATGAGAAAAAAAATGAAGCTCAAGTTATAGATTAAAACATGTCGAGACTTACATCACAGGAAGCAAGTCTGTATATTTAAAGGAAGGCCAAAATAGTGCTGAAATGGTAAACCAAGCAAAAGACTGGGCAGTGAAGAAAAGAGGTATTCCGGGGGGGGTGGGGGGGGGGGGGGGGGGGCTAGTCCTGATTCCCAGGGTTAATCTAAACAAAATAGGGTTTTTTTTTTTCCTGTTTCTGCATCCTTGCTAAGTAAGGGAAAATACAGATGAAAGCAGGAGAATGGTTATTTTTGCAGGATTTCTAGTTCTTGTGCAGTTTGTGAAGCTTACAATGTTGCTGAGAGGAAGGGAAAGCAAATAGAAAACATGTATTGGTGGGTAGCCCTAGGAGGCAGCTCTTCTGGACACTAATGATAAATCTCTCAGGCAGGCCTGTTCACACGTCTTAAAAGGAACTCTTAAAAGTGACAACACAGACATCCCCCACTCCAAATAATCACACTGTAAAATCAAGCAAAGATCAAAGAGGATGAGCACAGTCAAACCCTGGAAGATATTGCCATGGTGTGTGGGAAGGGAATAAAGCAAGATAAATATTTGGCTAGCATAAAATCACATCGATCTTGAAATGTTAGTATTGCTGAGCTTTAAAAAGTGAGAAACAGAAATGAGGAACTGGGGGGAAAAGGCTAAAAATCTATTAGAAGATATTTGGAAAAGTGGAGGAATAAACAGATAGATTAATAGAAAGGGAAGAAAAATCTTGTAAAAAATGTTAGATGAAAAAAACGTCATTCTTCAGACCTCACCACCCTGAAGGGAGCCATTGCTATGATAGATATAAAATTTTCAGACAAAAGAAAAATACAAGAATTTGCTGGGATTTCTTCTAAAGTGACTCTCAAAATAAATACTCCCAGAAATTCTCAGCTACAGACAAATAATACCCTTTGAGAATTACTGAGTATGAAAATGCAGTGCCTATTGTTACAATCGCAAGTAACTAAAAATTGGGAATGACAAAGGATAAGAAGGAAGCAAGGTGCTGACAGTGGTCTAAAATATACTTATATTAAATGGTTTGGGTTGGAGGGGGCCTTTAAAGGTCATCTAGTCCAAGTCCCAGTGACCTAGTCCAACCCTCAAGCATTTAAGCATATGTAAAGTAGAATGAAATGCACCTATCCTCTGTTTTTATTGTAGTTTTTTAGATTAGAGAAACAAGAGGTCCCAACATGATCCTTATACGTTCATCTTAAAATGAAGAGCACTAAAATAATAACAAGCATATATGTTGCAATAATCATAAAAAATAATGTGTGTATGGTAATTTTAGGATAATATTTTACATAATTTTGGGGCTGAGTTCACTACTTTTCCAAATCAGTTTGCAAGCTGTTGAAAAAAAAATTAATTGTTTAAGCCTTTTAGACTAATATTGATCTACATAATTTTGTATGGACCACCTTTTCAGCCATTTTGGAAGCAAAAAGTACCAGAAACAATCAAATAATTATTCTATGGAAGGTTTTCGTTGACTATTTACATTCTGCATATTGGGCCAAAGTTTTCACACCACCTCTTTAAATGAACTATTGTTTCCTATGGCAGCTGATATACAACATGAATAGTTCTGCATAGTGTTTTACTTCTGAACAAGTTGTCAAAACTCTCTGCATTCCTTGGTCAATGAAGAGCAGCAGGCAACTATAGAGGATGTTTCACCCAATCTGTTGAAGATATCTACCTCTGAATAAGATGGATCAGCTTGAATAAGTGCTGTCTTCCCCATTACCTGTCAGGGAGGGAACCTAGATAGTGAGCTCAGATGTAGACACCTACAGTTAGAAGAGATTTATTCCACTTTTGATGCCAAGAATGGACCATGACACATCTCTCCATTACAACATTCTGAAGGTCAAGTCTGAGTATAACAACATGTCTCACTTTTGAATGGAAGACCTATTTCCTGCAGTGTAAACAGCGCTGATTTTGCTTAAGTCATCATCCACAGCACTGATGGCTCCAGAGAGACCTAATAGCAGCTGATATATCACACAGTTTACAAAATGGTTTCATTCATTCCAGAACTCTAAAAAAATCCAATGAAGAATGAAAAACCTATTGACTTACAAAATATTTACATGAGTTAAAACTGTACATCTCTGATACAGAAAAGTCATTTCACCTCATTTCCTGCTATTTTTCATGCTGAGATAAAGAGATTTTTTACTAAATTATCACATTAAATTAAACATATTTCATTCAGTTTGAATGTCTGAAGAAACATGTCTTGATCTCTATTTGCTTCTGCAGCCCATAATTTTACTACCCCAAATTATGAAAAATTAGTTGTTACCTAAAAAAACATGTCTATGTTAACAACAATAACAAATGTTCAGTATATTTCCCACTGTCCCTTCCACCACTGTATGAAAATATTTATGGTAACTTCACTAATTTTTCACCTTTCACATTAATATTGAGAAACCTGCATGGGGTAGAAATTTGCTGTCGTATCAATTAATGACATACTTTACAATTAGGAGAAATGAGACATTAAAAATCATGATTATAGCAAGGAAAAATTTCTACTTCATATTTCCATAGGGCATAACCCTTTGAAGCAACAATGACATATCTTTGGACTCAGAAAGAATATGGAACATTCTCTATCTTTTTTTATAGACAAATTAATTTATAATAAGGACTCAGTGAGCTTCTCTTCTTCTGTGCTGGATAATCTTTGCTCTTCAGTTCTTATAAAATTTCTGCTGAGCCTGATTTGCATTTTTTACATAGGCAAAATCTAAACTACATAAGGTCACTTTCTGCAGGTGTTGTAGATGACATGTAAGAAAACCTTGGCATCTGCTTTGTATGCACTTTTTTTCATCCCCATGCATCCTTTTTGCAAGTCAAATTCTCAACCTTAGAGGCAAATATCATTAAGTTCTCGTAGCAAATATATAATGTAAAACTTTCTCAACTTAGGCAACCCAAGACTTCTTCCAAATGCTGCAAGTATAGCTAGCTTTTAAAATATATTTTTCATTAGAGGCTTATTCTGCAGTTAGGACTGTATTTTTTCTATCATTCATTAAAGATGAGTAGACACTGAATGGTCAGAATGGATTAATAGAAAGCAACTCTGAAGCTAAGACAAATATTCACTACAAAAATTTTGAACTAACTTAAATTTTACTTTTGTTCTGTCATTAAACAAGCCTAAAATTACCGGTCCTACATACCACATCTTCTTTTCTTCACAAAGTCTAAAGATGGGAGAGCCCATGGGGAAGTAAGGTGATAAATGAAAGTATTGATAAGACAAGTCAAATTCATAAGAGCTACCAGTTGAAGTGTGAGCAAAAAACTACATAATGTCTCATCATTCCTTGGGTTTCCATGTGGAACAGGAAGAAGTATCTCCTAATATTTCACTGCAGGCTGGACGTCCCCTTTACAAGAAGCTTTTTTCTTAATTTACTTCATTAGGCAAAATGAATAACATGTTTTTTCTAGCTCATGGAACTGTCAAAGAATGTATTTTTTTATTAAGTCAATATTAAGACTAATAAAGCACAGCCCACTTTATAAGGCAGTTCTATAGCACTTCTAAGTGGAAAACATTTTCATTTTCACTGCAAACGTCTAAGAGGTTTATCAAGTTCCACTCATGTCCTGGTTTCAGGTAAAATGGAATCAACCAGGAAAACTGAAAATCTAAGAATCTCAGTTATTAATTCTTTTGAACTATTGCAAGACATTGGTTTGCTGAAGAAAAATGGCTCTTCTTGTTGAAAATTTTACTTCTGAAATGATGAAAACCCAAAAGCAAACAGAATTTAACATAAAAATTGCATTCAGGCAATAGTCCTAAAGTGCAAAGTGCTTTATTTAAGCTCTAAGCATCAGTGAAATACCATAGACTATAATGGATTTATTTGAACAAAAACTTGATGCAAGCACCCTGTGCCTGGTGGGTTGAAGAAAAGCCAAATTATGCCACAGTATCACAGGGATTTCCTTTCCTCATTCCACTCTGTTGATGTTGTGGATGGCTCTTATAACTCAATTAAGATGCTGTAGGACTGTCATACTGCTATGGAGTCCTTACCATAAACATATTCTACCAAGGATAAATAAGGTTCTTTTTTAGGTATCTCATTTTGATAGCTTCAATTAAATAAAGGGCATTTATTAGTGCACTTACAGCAAGCGTTTTGTTTAGAATCACAATTTTAAGTAAATTATTTTGCCTGACTACATCCTGTCTTATCATTAACAAACTTTATTGTCTTGCAATAAATAAATATGTTGAATTTAGGAAAAGGGGGTAAGGAAACTGCCCCTATCAAGCTGCTGTTTTATTTTGCCTCAGGTTGATGTGAAGTGGAAGGACAGTACGAGTTGTGATGAACCACCACTAAATCTTGTTTACTGTGATGTAGCGTCATAGTGAGGGATGCTTGTCATCCTTGCTTTAAAGATGATAGAGGGTTATTTCCTTTCCTCATCAACTTGGCCTAAAGTAAACAACAAGTTTAATATTCTTTTCACAGAGGCAGTGCTGAAGGTCTTGAAACAATGAGCCAAATAAAGTTACCCCAGAAAAAGGTGTTGTACTAATTTAATCTGTTTCAGTTCATTTTACTGGCTTTTTTTTTTTCGTTTTATACCATCATTTTATTTTCTCCTCTTTCTGAAAAAGGTTAAACTCCCTGCTAGTAGTTTTTCATGTCATGAATAAATATTTTTATTGCTATTAGTTAACCACTAATGTTCAAAGCACATCAGATGATATAAAAACATGCAGGAATAATCCTGCTTAAAAGAGCTTAAAGAATTATTTGTACATCTACGAATCCAGCAGATGTTTTAGTCTAAATAAGGATTTCCCACTGCTAGATATATAGAATGTTTAAAATATATTAAAATACCACTAGTTTCCTTTTACTGGTATTTGTGGAACATTCATGTTAACTATTTAAGTGTTTAACCTACCACGTCAAGCTCTCCCTTACAAATCACTTGTTCCAGGGAGGAACATCAAATTCCATGAGGTGATAGAATATTTCATCATCTGCTTCATTAAACAAAACAAACCCCAACAAAATAAGGGGGAAACATTCAAGTTCAGTCTTGGGTTGACTAATGATAAAGGCAAATTGAAGAGGGACTGGAATATTTTTAGACTCAATGTATTCCTTAAACACATTAACAAACTTCCAAACTGTACGAACTTTAAAGAACAGAACAGCTCAGAAACTCATTGGAAATCTCATGTCCAATGCCCAATTGATACAATAAGTCATAAAAGTTTGATTTCTTCCTGAGTCTCTTGATGGGTTTACCTGGTTAGAATCTCCGAATTAAAACACACGCTGCCAAAGCTGAGGTCTTTATGGATGTAAAGGAGAGCAACAGACTTCTTGTTTTCATTTCAGTTTTCTTATTTAGATGAATCCTTAGAGGAAGAGAATGATGAAACAATGGACTTGACTTCTTCTTTGGAGATGTTTGGAGACATAATTTAATTATGGCTATAGCTAAAATATATAAATTGTCTTCAAAGGAGGAAAGACACAAAAACTGACTTCCCAAGGGCAAGAATACAGATAAGTCATGGGACCTGATGAAATGTATCCCAGAGTCCTGAGAGAATTGGGTGATGTAGTTGACAAGCCACTCTCCACGATATTTGAAAAGTCATGCCATTCAGGTGAAGTCCCCAGTGACTGAAAAAACTATACACATTGCACCCATTTTTTAAAATACTTTTAAAATGATAGAAAGAAGGATCCTGGGAACTACCTGGGAATGTCTATTTGCTCGAAAAACCACGGTATACCACAGCTGTGCCTGGATATTTATTGTCTTACTTTAGGAGCCTTAACAGCCAGCATGCTGGTTGCTATGGCACTGGCTCTGGGACTTCTAACTCTGTAAATGCATTATAAAGGGATCCTAGTTCCACATCAGGCTCCAATCACCTCAGAGCTGGCTATTATTGCATACTGAATTTTCTGTCTTGTTACTGAATCTAAAATAGGTCATAATTACTTCACTCAAATGCTCACAACAAAATAAATAAATTTGAAACATTTTATCTTATATTTTGACTCCCCATATTAGAAGTTTATTGCCCATATCCTTCATTTTTGGTGTTCATTGGAAGGTTAACACCTTTAAACCACCCTTGGCCTAAATAAAGTATAAATATACTATTAATGGAATATACAAGATCCTTGAAAATAAATTAGAACTTTTTTTTTTTTTTAATTATCACTCAAACAGCCTAAATGATTTTGAACTGTCTGGTTAACTAAATTTAACATAAGTAAATATCCAGTAGTATCTTTTGAAAACCTTGATGAGGAGCTTAGACTACACCTATGCTAGCAAATTAAAATGGGTAAAGGAATTCAGCTGATGACTGGACCTTGATCATCTCTTTGGTTAAGTAGCCTGAATGTTCTTTGCATGATTTTGGCCCTTGCCAACTAACTCTCCTAACATTCTTTACAAAATATATTTAGTGACTTAACATAGACCAGAAATCTTTTCAGATAGTTTTTTACTTTGTCAGTGTCCCTACTGTGAGGTTGAATTTAATATTGTATGTTATTAAAATTTACTATTGTGTAGCATAGTATACAAAGTCCATTCTATTCAAACTGACCTAAGTACCAGAGGAGCAGTCTTGTCGACGTTTCATAGTGAATATACATAGTATGAAAGAGACAAAGTAGAAGACTGGATTAATGCAGAAGAGATCGCTTAAAGCTTAAGCAAAACCAGAATTTGAAGCAGAAAGGGCATCGTGAAATATGTAAGGAAAATAAAGAGGATATCAGAAAGTCTAAAGAGAACAGAATGCAGCAAGAAAGCATTGGGAGGGAATAGGAACACTAGAATTATCAGCATAGGATAAAGCCACTCAGAGACCTGACAGGGAGCTTGACCTTTATTTGAAAGATTGCACGTACCTTTTGTACCGTTGAACATTATTTTTGTTTCACAGCTGTTTCTTGCCTAAAGGAAACACAATTAAATCAAAACAATCAAGGTAAAATGAAAGGAATTGAAACCCCAAGATTTTAAAATAATAGATTACTTTTTCTAAGCCTAATTTTACCATTTATGAACAATTCTTTTCTACGTTAGTAGCCTGTGGTTACTTAATGTATAGTGTTGTCCTGATAATGAAAAAGGTCAGGACACACAGCTAAAATCCACCCACCCTGTCAAGTGCACATACCTCAAATTCCTTTTCCCAAGTTTCCATTTGCCTGTTAAAAGGCCATTAGTGCATAGGGAGAAGGCAGTCTAGCTGAGTGTGGAGAATAGAAGCAATTATTACAATTACAAACATCAGAGGTTTCAAGGTTTTTCATGTGATCTCAAACTTTTGCTGAGAAATTAAGAGGGAATTAGGTAAAGGCATGATTTGGCTCAATATCATGAAAAATTAACAAGATTTAACAGCTCACAGAACAGCACCCTTAGGGACATGGAACAAATTTTGCTGTTAGGAACGTCTTAATCTAGAGAGGGACATTTCTTTTCCTGCGCATTAAACCCTTTCAAAAATAGAATAAAAATGATGTCTGCTTTATGCTTATCCCTTTACTTTGCATAAGATCTTCCAAGTAAAATTTATAAAGCCACTAATTTCTTCTAGATCCTGCTTCAAATCCTGGCTGCACTAATGATGCCGGAACTTCCTCTGAGGCCAGTGCTATCCCTTGGAACACCTGTGGCAGCTAAAAAATTTTAAATCCTGAATGTGTATTATATTATGGGTCACCTTATCTAGTGCACTTGCAGTTCTGCCTTGTGCACTAGGAAGAGTGCAAGATGGTAGTAGAAATAGCAATGGATAGGACCAGCAGTTTGTCACTGTTGCCTATTGTGCTCTGAAGGGAATGCTCTGTACCCAAGTTGCTGTTTTCTACTCCTCATTTCTATATGAAATTAATACTCTTACATTTGTCTCTGTGTTTCATTCAAGAGCTGGACTACAGAAGAGGGAAACAAAGCCTGCAAAAATCCACACAGATGGGACAAATGGCTTTTTTTTTGGAAAGGGCCTGGTGATTTCTTCTTGTGCTGAAAACAACAGTTAAGTTTCCATTGACTTCACTATGGGCACAGATTTGCTTCTTTGTGTCATTCTCTGCCTCTTTGTTCCATTTATATGCATGAGCAGTACCTTAAGTCATCCATATTCATATTTTATTGAGTACTTCATATGACAGGCAGCATGTCTGCACCTACAATCCTATTCTGTTGGTCCTACTATGAAGACATTTCCTCCCTTTCAAAACTATAATAAAAATCACTGTCAGCTTATGCTAAATCACAAATTATGCAAGTGTGTCATGGTGTGACTGGAAATAATCCTTGTGGGTTCACTCAACAAATTGCTGCACTTTTGTAGCCTCCCAGGTTCACCTCCTTGCAGAACGCAGAGGATTTGTTTGCCCCATGGTGCTCCTCCCCCTCAGTGCAGCTAGACTTAGTTTTTCCTTGCTCCCACCTCTCAGCGTTGCTGCGGTGTCTATCAACTAACACAAGTGACATTGTGTTAGCAAGAGCAGCAGCACAATTGTAGTGGCAGGAGCTGTGACAGCAGAACCAGGGAAAACCTGTCTCAGGGCTTTGACCCCATCCTGTTCAAAGGAACTCCGGAGGACTTATACTAGCAGCTCAAAAAGATCTGTGTTCTGCTTGGGGAGGTGAGGTAGTTCATTATGGATCCTCAGTAAGTTCATCTCAATAGTCTTGGGTAATGATGAACCACCAGAGTCTTTTTCCCCTGTGAGTAGTTCAGCTTTAAACTTAATCCTGATTTTCTGCCTATTCTGTGATCGGTGTTCAACAAATTGGGTGGCATTAACTGCCTTGGTGGTGGATGCATAACAAGAAATAGTGGTTTAACTGAAAAGAGGGCTATTTCTCCTCCTACCTTCAGCTGGTACTGAGAACTGAGAACTTCCAAAACAAAATAAGGCTTATAATCAGCAACTGTAAAAAGTATTGATCCACATTAATCATGTCAGACAATGAGCATCAGAGCTGGACAGATCACATATTGCACTTTCGTTACCCTGTGGTCTCAGCAGACATGTTCATGCCTCTATCAAAAGGAACAACTTATGCTCTTCTGGGCATATCTCACCTATCTTCACTCTTCAGGGCTATTAATGTAGTTACTTCTATTTTTATGGTGCCTTTTAAAACCCGTACATACTTGGAAATGCACTGTACAGCTATCAGTGTCTTAGGTTATTTATAGCAGAGACATCCACAGTTATCTATTAGCTGTTTTTCTTTCCATCACAGAAACAGCTGAGGACTTCTAAATCAAAAAGAGTTCAAGATAGTGGTTTTAGAATAGGTTCCAAGGTGGCATATGGGCTTGTACCAGATGTTCCCAAACTTTATTGGAGGAGAAGGTGCATTACCAACTTCAGTGACATCTTTACAGGGCCCCTGGGAGAGGGGGAGCAGTGTTGCACATTTTAGAATATCACTGTTGGTGCTGTGCCCCTGGAGAAGGGCAGAAAGGAGAGGAAACCGCGAGGAAAGCACTTGGAATGGAAGAGAAAAAGTCACTTAAGACCTGTCACTATTAAATATGCTTACCCATGTTTCTCAGCATGTCCAGGCATATTTTCTAGCCCTTGTAAGATAGGCTGCCCATATGTTCCCAAACAATAATTTTAAAATACAAGTTTACTTACCAGACAAGGGTCCCCAGCCTCTCTGAGCTCTTTCGCTGTTTGCTTCATTTAAAATGACATTTAATTAAATGAACAAGGACAGACTTTGTTTCTTCATGGGAGTAGGGGTATGTGCAGTATCTTGATGAGTTGTTAAAAAGAAAGAAAAAAAAGAAACAGGAGTGGTCAGAAAATAATTACTTTCTATGCCTTTTCAGACATGAGCTCCTCTTCCAGACAACAATGTTGAAGTAAAGTTATTAAAAGACATTTGTCTCAACCATGACTTTGATACTAGTATTGAAATTTGCAGAGGCAACAGAAACTTCCATTCAACACCTGCCAATTTTGTCTTAACAAAATAGACCTTTTTTTTTTCAAGATTTTTAGCTTCCAAGGTACCACTTGTAGGTCATCTAGTCTAACCACTAGCTCAAAGCAGAGGCAGCTAGAACAGGTTGCTCAGCACCACATCAAGTTGGGTTTGTCTATCTCCACAGCCTTCCTGGACAACCTGTTTCAGCATTTGTCGCCACACAAAGTGGGGACAGACTAATTTTTTTTATTATTATTTTTAAACAGCATTTCCTGTGTGCCATTTTTTGTCCATTTGTTGTTTTTGCAAATGAAAAACAGTGGATACCACCAATTTAAATTTAACTGTGTAAGTCAGACCTTGCTGTAATAATATCAAGGAGATGAATATATATTTACATCAGCTGCAATGGTAAAGTTTGTTTTCTAATAAAATTGAAGAGCTGCCACTGATGCTGGGGCTGACTACAATATTCAGTTCAGGTCCAGTGGGACCTTGCATTGCTTTATTCATTTAAATTACATGTGATATTTCCCCAAATAGTCTCGGAAAATAATCTGGCCTTTCTGTTGGTCTCCTACAATGACAGCTGAGCCAGAGCAGCCTATTTCAGATGCTCTAGATAGGAAGTGGAGGGGAGCAGGACAACGGGAAATTTAGAGTCAACCCTAAAAGAATTCCAGCTGCATTTCAAGAGAGCTGAGTTATTTTAAATCTGAACACTTAGACCATGAACCTCTTGCTAGATGTTGTAGCCTCTGGCTAGAAGCACAGTAGAGTAGGTCCAAAATAAAATGTTTCATTGATCTTATTACACTTAATAAAGCCCCAAGATCCAGCCTGGATGGAGCATGCAACTTCAGTCCTTCCTACTATTCTGTGACATAATTTAGAATCAACCATGCGTATCTGTACTAAAAAGCAGGCTAATAACCTGCTCGAAACAATACACCCTCAGGCTATTCCTCGGTGCTTTTAACAAATAGAGAGTTACTCTTTAAGTTTATATTTAAGACTTCATTTTTAAAGAGAGGAAGAATTGGTGGAGTTAGTTTAAAAGGAAAATCCATGCACGTTAAGCAACGGACGAAAGCATATCACCAGAAGCAAATTATGATTGCATTCCCTTTGACTGTGCAAGAAAAAAAACATGCTGAGGCTTTATCATTCTGTAGTGCAAAACCAGACAGCGAGCGGTGGGCCTGCAGTGTGGTGCTGGAGGAGTGCCTATTTTCTACAAAGAAAAGCTGAAAATAACCCAGTGATGCCCCATGGTCACTGTAGTTTATTGCAAATAATTTAGATGCAAATAAAACAGTCAGATTTGGCTGATCTGAAACATTTTTCAAACTGTTTGGTTTGATAAAAACCCCATCTTTGTAAATACTTATTTTTTTACATACATACATATATGTTAATATTATACGGTATATGGTTATACTATATAGTTTACATCACATATTAGATAGTATATATGTAACATACATTTCTCAGAAACTCAGAAAGATCCATGCAACTGCCTTCTTAGAGGCTCTTAGTGCCAAATGAGTTGTCATGCTTTATCTGAAGTGTCCATGTGGGTTCTGCAAGATATGAAATAGGATCCATTTGAGACATCCCTTCTTCAGGAGCAGTGTTTGGAGGGTAGATGGATATGTTATAGCAGATCCAAAGGTACTATATGCCTGTACCTTGCCCCTTTTGTAGAGATAAACATTTAATATTTTAATGAAAAACTTTGTTAGAAATACTATGTATTTTTTTAACTAGCTCTGGTTGTACCTTTAACAAACTGATTTCTTCAGTTCTATTTATCACTGACTGCTGCTTAATGGCTTCATACCAAGTCTCGCTTTCATTTATACTTGTGGAAAATATCACAAACGGAAAGATCTAAAACCACACAGGGTGACAAATAAATAGAATAGATAATTGCCACCTGATTTCTTTCTCCAGCAGATTTATTTAAGGAGTTGGAAGCAGTGTCTTCACTAAGAAGGAAGGCTAACCTAGGGAATAATTTTTTGCTTAGATTCAAGACTAATGCCCCATCTACATCAACCTTCCTCTCATGAACATGTTAATCATTCTCTTTGTTCTCCAGCTTTCCAGCTACAAAGATGACTACTTAGATGACTAGATTACTTTACTTTAATAGGATGAGTATGCTAAAGACTGAGAGGTCTCCGATACAGTAATGATGATACACGAGTTCTCATGCAAAGTCACACATTTTATTCTGGCTGAAAAAAAAACCAACAAAACCACCACCAACAAAAAACCCTTAAACATTGTTTGCTGTATTGACTGCATCTGTCTCAGGCAGGTCTGTTTTGATCAAAATGAGCCAGGATAGAGAATTTGCTCTGCTCAGAACTAGTGGTGCTCTCTGTGGCTGCGGTGTGTGAGGCAAATTAAAAAGCAGGACAACTACAAAGACAGAGGGGCAACAAGTTGCTGAGGCAAGTCAGCAATTATATCTTCTCATTAGGCCAGTGATTGCCACGAAGGGACATGTTGGTCTACCCTGAATCTTTTTACTTTCTGGCAATGATATAATGAATTACATCATTTCCTCTTACTCATGAACAAAACTTAAGAAACCTGACTCTAACACAACTTTCTTTTTGGTATTTCAGTATTTCCTGTTTCTTTTTTCCCCCCCTTCTCCTGTTTCCTGTTTAAACCAACAACAAAGCTATTATTGGAATGTGTTCTGTGTATATTAAATGCATATATTTACTTATAATACTTATTCTTTATTGAATGAAGAATGCCTTAATTCGTGTCCAATTTTCTTGCTTATTAAGAAACCAAATGTATAAATACTGTTCAATTTCAATTGATGTTTAATACAGCTACTAATGATATTCTCCCATACACAGTTAAGAATTGGAGAAAACCGAAAATAAATGCTAGATCTTTCATAAGAAAAATAAAAGTAAAAAGTTAATTTTGGTGTGATAGCATCTTTACCCAGTGATGATACAGTTCATTCTGTTCAGTTGATGGCAGACTTCAGTTCCAAAAGACCCACTCACTATTACATTAAAGTAATTCCAGAGATTTAAATCCCCTGATAAAAGGGAATTTAAAACTGGATTCATATTCTTCTAAAGGACTTTGTGTGCATGAGGCTGGATGAACTTTACATTTGTATATTGTACAAATCTGGATAAACACACAGACTTTGCTTCATTATTAAATGCAACACTTATGAATATTGTTTGTTAATGAATTTTGAAGGATCTAATGAATGGAAATAATAAACCTCCTATTTTTTCCTTCTAGAATCACCTGCTTTTGAAAGACCTAAGACATTCCCATTGCTCCTTATTTTATGGAACAAGCCTATTTGCTAGCCCATTTCTTGATTCTAAAATTACTTAGACTGGTTAATCATATACAAGATTGTGAGAAAAATCTCCAGGGAGATATAAAAAAAATAATAACTGATTGAATGGATACAACAGAGGCCAATGAAAATTTCAGTTAATCAGAGAAAGGTAATATAAGTAAGAAGAACTCTTTAACCCCAAGACACATTATGTGATTGTCAAAAAACTAAAATGACTATGTTTTTCTGCTGGAGAAAAGCTAGCACTCCCAGTTGATCAGCTTACAAAAAGCAATCTTTTTTATTGTCAGCTCAGCTCAATTAATGAAGGAGAAATTTAAGGTGTTGGAAATATGGACAGAAAATGGTACTGACATGTTATAATCCTATTATCAAAAGCAACCGTATTACAATATGTGTCTGCATACACACACTGCTAAAGGGAATTCTACCATCTGAAAATGTATGTAACGGAACAGCATCAGCTGTAAGTCAGGAAGTTCACCTTGGGTTTTGTTGTTACACTTAATTATCTCTATCTGCTGTTATTGGGCCACTTTGTCTCACCCAATTCCAAAGACTTACACAAGGCAGTTAGTTCAGACAATTTGGGCTGTATACAAGTCTCTTGTACTGTTTGCAGTGCCTTGGTATACCTTAACTGAACGCCAACCAAGAGACCAGATTCTTCATAGGTTCTGTGTCAAACCAGTTGCATTTCTGCAGGTATTTTGGCTATCACAGAGCATCTTCAATGGTTTTGGAAGCTCATGTGTGAGCACTTGAATAAAACCACCTGGTTATTTTAAATTCAGTCAAAAGAAACATACTTCAGAATGGCAAATCTTACAACCATTGGTATTCAAGATGCAATTCTTGCCCTAACATTTACCTTTGTTTAGAGAAATTATATCTGGACTTCAATGACTGTTGACAAGATCTATTCTAACTACAATGGCAGTCGTAACTGACTCAAATGAAGACAATCTACATTATAGATGCTTAAGGAGTAATTTACTTTCCTGAATAAAAGTTTCTATTGTTATCTGAGCTATCCAAAAATATCTGAGGCATCCAGATAGAAACAATGCTGCTGGAGCACCAGCTGATGGTAAAGTGGCAATGCCTTAGGTGTCTAAAATAGCACTAAATGCATGTGTGTTGACAAATTGAGTCCTCCATCAAAGCTAAAGAGATTAATGTCCAGACTGTGCTCATGGCTGCTGCACTTCATTTTAATAAAGTCAATTGAATCTAGGACTTACTGGGACCCATGCTAGTAGCTATGTCAATGAGGAACAACATAAATTCATTGTTTCATTTCCAGAAATTTTTGTACACTATTGTTCAAGAAAATCTTATTTTGTTGGTAAGTAGCTGAATTTCACACACACACAAAATGCACCACATTTAAATAATTTTCTTAAAGCTAGGGAGAATACTTTCTAGAAGCTTCAGCTGCAGTTGGCCAAAATATCTTACATGACACTTATGTTTGTTCAAACATAAACAGCACAGGGACTACATATTACAGCAGTTAATATGCATGGAACCATACTCTAGCACCAGGACGGGAAAGGAGCAGGGCTGAGACACACTGAAAGTGCAAAGATCTGCAGGAATCATCAGAATGGATTTGATTTAGGATGCAGCAAGACTACCTCTAATTTGTGTAAAAAATCCTGTTGATATTAAATGCTCTTATATGGTTTTGATTACACCACTGGCAAGTATAACCTAAAAGGAAGCCAAATATTTTTCGAACCATCCAGGAGGTTATTTCCTTAAAATGGGATGATGGAAAAGAATTCCACCATGTGGAATAAAGAAGTCCTGCATTAACTTGGATATAAAGGTGTAGATTTTGTGAGGTAAAAGAAACTGGGAAGATGCTAGAGACATACCTCTAGAGAGTGCCTTGGCTGATTTGAATAGAGAAAATGAGGTTTACTAAAATGGTTTAATTCTTGACAGTGACTTCAGTGATGGGAAAAGAAATCAACATAATAGGGAAGCACATCCACATTTCCATTTGTGATGCTGATGGAGACAATGACATGCTCATATTTTGCATTCCTTATTGCAAATCCAGTTTGGTTTTAACACCTCTATTTCAATGCAAAGAAAGTTGGTTACATACTGGCACTGAATTACTTACATCCTCCCAGCTGCCAGCTGTCCTGCTAAGGGAGTACTGTGCCTTGCCAGTTGCTAGAAACCATTGTTGTAAATTAATTTTCTCCAAATTTTCAAATCAGCACATATAGCAGTTCTGAATTTACTAGGAACGCTTCCCACTCTAATGGCATGCAATAAACAGATTTTCTTCTTTCTGCTACCTATGTAAGATAGTATTCTTTCTTCATAATGCAACACAAGGGGATGAATATCACCTGCCATTTGTCTCTTTGAGTCAGAATACATTTTATCAATGTTAAAAGATAAGAAAAGTATTTCTTTCTTTTGATGAACCCAGGCAAAACTGGTGATTGGTCATTGGTAGTACAATCCCTTATTTTAAATATCTTTTTTGTTCTGTTAGGAAAATGACATTACTTCTTCAACGTCTGCTTCTGCAAATGTTGCTGTCTCAATACTGCTCCCTTGAAATTCAGACCATACCTATCCCTCCCTTCCATTAAAAAAATAGCAGAAGTCATACTGTGAACTGGTCCATTAAAATCAGTTACACCAGGAATCCTGCACTCAACCCACTGCTTTGGAGAAATTCTTTAGACAAAATATTTTTTTCATGAAGCATCTGCTGTATTTCAAGTGCATCTGTAGATATAAATTGCCCGCAAAATGATCTTTTTAGAACTGACCAGGACAGATTTTGGGAAGATTTGTGGCCATAGTATAAGAGACCCTGAATATTCTTCCCTTAATCCTGATTTTACACTAGTATATGCCTTTGTACTTCTGATTTACTTCGTATAAGGTAAGAAGGGAATCAGTCCTTCATAGCTGAGCAGAACAGATGTATGGTTTTAAATGACTGAAAATTATATTTCTTCACTGTAGATTAAACATCCTCCTACTGTTTCTTACATGCACTTGTTCATTTGCTTGATTGACTATAGATTCAAACATTCTTTTTTAGAAATGCATATCCTTAGATGAGGTAATCTCAGCATTCAGTAGTTTGTTGACAAGTCTTCTGCAGCGCAACATGCTTTGAAATTTTCATCAACAAAATATTGTATAGAATGTGAACAGAAAAAAACCCAAAAGCAAACAAAACCACAACCACCAATGTTGCCTCCACAGGCACATAAATACATAAAATAAATAAAGATCTACAGACAAACAAAACAAATGTAACCCCCTTTTCTGATTCTGCTTTTTCATATTAGGGTGAAAAAAAAAAAGAAATAGAGTTTCTTTATACATGCCTATTGTTCTAAAATTCACATTTTGTATAACAAACAGTTCACATTAACACTAGCATCCATTGAGAGAATTGGGAGTATTATCGAAGTCCTATCATACACCTCCAGGATTCCTGCACCTGAAAATTGACAGGATTATGGCTTTTCTCATGGAAGTCTTGAATCTCTCAAGTCAAGAAACATCCAATACATAGTGTTTTGTTCAAAGACTTTTCAAGGTCACTGTATTCAACACACCAAAGTCAGGGTAGCGGTTATGTAGTCTCTTCCAAAACTACTATCAGAGTCCACTGGGGAGTCAAGACATCTTGACTTGTAAGTCAAATGGCATTTTGGCATCTGTTCTAGAGAGCTTCCCTGCCCCTCCTTCCTTTCCCTTCTCCCATACTAGCATAAGGGCAGAAGCTACATGGCAGAAGGCTGGAAATGTAAGCATTAAGCAGCTAACCTGTGGTTGCTTTTACTATTCTTTAAAAGAATCCTTTCTGCTTCTAGGGTTCACATAGCTCTGCCAGAATTTCAGCTTCAATGCAATAAGAGTCAATTCAGTTGATTCCCTGGCGGCTATCTAGAATGTGATTCCTGTGGAGTTATTCATAGATTAGTGTCCTTTACAGAACCTCTAAATCCCATATAGGTTGGTGCCATTTATCCCTGGATTAAATCTATGCTTTCCATAGTTAATACTGGCACTTCTCAATATAGCTCCCATTCATTTAGGGACTTTGGCAACCATTAAGGGAATTATCAAGGGGTTAGAAACAAAATAGCTCTCAGAAGAGCTCTGATTCATCCTTGAGAAGCTTGCACAATTCCTCTGCATTTATTTTGACAGAACACAGAGTTCTCACACACAGCAAAGCTCTGTGGGTATCCTGGATATTTTTGCATCGTATGAAGCAAAAGTAAAAGGAGACATAAAGTCGTACATACCAGCTTTGTTTAAAGAGACTTCAGTTCTTAACTTAAAATGTGACATATGTTCAGCCTCTAATAATCTTCTCCCTGATGAGAGCATCACCACCAGATACAATAAGGATAAAGAATGGTGTGGGAATTGAAAATGAAAAGACAGGGATGTGTGCTTTATCATAAAAGACAAATTGAGTGCCTGAATGGCTCTTCAGTGCACTATGTGAGCACAGAGCTCTACTTGCCAGTTTTCAGATGAGGAACTGATTTTCTTCCAAAACAGTTATTGACGCTTTCTGGATTTACGCTTTGACCTGCCTCCCTATGTCACTGAGATATTTACACTGCCAGTTCAAAAGGCCAGCTTATGAAACCTTTAGACATCACAGTTTAGATTTTCTTAGGAGGAGGCACACTTTTGGGGAACAAATAGAATCTCCACTGCTCTCTGTTCCAGAAAATCTTGAGGGTAATTAAAAACTCTATCAGCATACTGCAAAAAGGTTAGGGACTGAATTAAAACTCCATAATGCATGTTTTAAAGTGTCACCCATAGTTTGAGAACTTGATTTTTACATCTTCATGTTCTTCTACTACAGAGGTGTAAGTAATACAGGAAAACAATAAAAATCTGAGCATCCATTCTATCCAATTGACTAAATATCCATACTACAGCAATGTTATGCTTTTTAGATTAGTAGCATGCCCCTCTGAGTTGGAGTAACAGGGAAAAAGTGCTCAGTTTGTCATTTAAAGAGAACCAGGTTTAAAGAAGTTTTGATTTTTTAATGACATCTAATTAACCTACAATCATGAAATAAACATTACGCATCAATAACAGCAATATAATTGATGAATCTCAATATTAGAAACTTGTAAAATGTTAATAAAACTATATATGTTCCTAACTATCCTTAAATATTGCATTCCAAGAAGTTATAATCACCCACAGGGTGACTCAATTACACACATACAGAGCTGTACACACCTCTGCTGTCAGGAAAAATGAGTTACAAGCATACCCCCTCTTCTGGGAGGGCAGGTCCCCCATTTAGACACAGAGTTTTTTGGAGATATGGATGCTTCTGCTTTATTTGTACCTGTGCCTTTTCCTACAACCCTCTAATGCACACACTAGTGAAAAAGTACACACCCTGTGTTCACACACGTGCCCCTCTCAGCCTCCTGGATACCTTAGGGCTTCTGAAATAACAGCCAAGTCAGCCACTGCATAGATTTCCTGAGGCAAGAGTTCTGGAAAGACTAGGCCTTTGGTCTGCATGTGTTGGTGTCCACTTGTGAGCAAGAAGGGTATCATTATAGCCAGTGGGGGTCTAGTCAGTGAAGACCTGTGGTGAAGGCAGACACCCAGAAAATCCATTCATTTATTTAAACAGAGGTATCTAATCACATTTCAGACATGTTACAGGGCACCTCCTTGCCTTTAGCTGCTGCCTCAGGAACATACGAGTCTTTGATAAGTTGTTCCTCTGTCATATCTGCAAATCCCATATGGATATCCCATTTTAGGATCTTGGGTAACCTATGGCATTCAAATGGCATTATATGTCTATATTTAGGCAACTAAATCAAAACTCTTTTTTGCCTAACTAGATGTGCAGTTCTCAGATCCACAGTTGCTAATAAGGATAGAAATCTAAAGCATGGTTTAGCTGCTCAAATGAAAAAGCTTTCATCTAGGCCATTTGACATACTCTAGGATATCAATCACTGGTGTTAAGCTGTTGCTCTAAGAAGACGTGGAACTGAGTCATAGGCACTGAGTCATGTCCAACAGCCTAATGTGGATATCTTCAGGCATCACTAATGACACCCAACTGTGATGTGTCATCAAGTGAGCTGGGCACTCAGTGACCGTAGTGGGAACTCAGACTTCCAAAGCACTTGCAGATTATATATGCAGACATGTTGGTTTGGAAGAGAATTCCAACTTTCAGAAAAAAATCTATTCTCTGCTCCCAGCTTTTCCTGTCTTCCCTGATGCCTCTTTGCCCATCTTTGTCATATTGCATGAATATAGTTTTCCTGTTCTGTAACCCCTGCTAGAGAAAGGTAACAATAGCAGATAGGGTTTTGCCTACCTCCTGCCATTTATAGCTCAGCAGCCTCTTAATGCACTGAAACGTTATTGCGGTTAGATGACAAATACCAAATTTAAACAGGCAAAGAGAGATTGCAAGATAAAATACCAAACTTTGGGTTAATTTTTGCAGGAATAAAAATATTCTATCACTATCTCTAGAATACACCCTACAAAAGGTAAAGTACTTCTTTAATAAAGTTGTTTTACTCTGAACAAAATAATGCCTTATTTTCTTTTGCATTTCTTTTGTTTTGTTCTCAGAAACAGATGGATCATTTCAGCTGAACCATAAATCTGATTGTGGCTAATGATTATAGTCAGCAAAGTCTCATACTTTTGAAAACAGCTTCTTATCAGAAAATATCGTCAGGGGTGCCATGTACACAACTCATTAAATTGCATATAAAATTTCATGGTATCTAATATATATAATATGAATACGTATCTTTCAACATGAACAGGGATTAATGTGAAAAACTGGACCAGATGTTTTGAAGTCGGTTTATTATTTTTCTTGTGGTTTTTGTGGGTTAATTTTGCTACATTATTTCAAGAATACTTATTTATTAAGAATAGCATTTCATAGCTGTAAATAAGCAATACATAACCTGGTCCTCATTCATTTTACAGTCTGGATCCAGCAAGTCTCTCTGGAGAATGTCTAAAAAAAATATGTGGGGGAGAACACCAAAACCACCATAAAATATAGCCTTATCTTTTTGTTATTTCTAAGTACCAACTTTATGACAATTGTAAATCTTGGAGTTTGGACCAGGTATACAAAGTGCAGCGCCTTGGACTTTGCCTTCTTGAACTTCACAAGGTTTGCATGGGCCCACCTCTCAAGCTGACAAGATCAGCTGACAAGATCTCTCTGGTTGGCAATTTTGCCTGATGTTTTGAGGACTGTTTAAGTGAATTATACATTTGGAGGTAGAGAAGACAGTTAGTGATACTATTTTTCCAGTTCTGTCATTTTCAATCTGGTATTTAAGTAGGCTGAAGGTATAGTAGTTTGTCCTCAGTTGTTTGTTGCAGTGTGAGCTTACAAATAACACTGATCATTATGATTGAGTCTTTTACCATAAAATTAGAAATAATTCTTTCTATTTTAGAGCAACAGGAATAGTTTCTTGATACTCTGAGAATGATCTTCCCCAGTGCCTGAAGAGCTCAAAGACTCCTGTTCTAAATGAAACCTTGGGCAGTATTTTGAAAAGGCGTTTGACCAAGTAATAAAATAAAGAGCAACATAGTGAGGATAACTCATAGAAAGGACTTATAAAGGATCTCAAGGGATTCAGGGAATGTAAAATAAAATAAAAGATTGAAAAACTACCAGCATTCAAGCAAGAAAGTTTAATATGCTGAAGTCGGCAAAACTATTCATTTGAAACTGTCAGAAGAGTTCAGGCCGCACAACAAGAAAATATTTCAAGAGGTCAAAGAGTAAAATAGAGGCAACAAAAGCATAAAATGTCATCTGAGCAACAGAAAATCCCAGATGACAGTACTCACAGATAAAGATGACAGATATGTCACTGACAGAGAGAAATCAAGAAAGTGATGGAAGAATTCAATCCAGGACTAGTTAATAAGAAAGTACACTTAGTACTGAACCTTGATGGTGATGTATAAGACAGGGAGATGGTAGCATCCTTTGAAGAACTGTAGGAAGCTGTTAAAAATACATTTTTGCATGTAGAAATGATGAAAAGTGAATGGGGACAGATAATTTCAAAAGACGTACAGAAGTTATGAATATTATAAGAGTATTTGTGCCCCTTGGAAAGATATTTAATTTATACTTTCTGACTGCTTTTTTTTTTTTTAGAAAATGCCAAAGCAAAACCAAGACAGAGATAGTTGCTCTCAGAGGGATGTGAACACAGCTCTTATTTCTTCAAAATGTGAAAGATTTGCAGCTATTCTGCATTTTTACATTGGTGTCCTCATTCCTGCATGAGAAATAGTAAAGCTGTTTTCCACATTATGATTTTAACAGACCTGCTAAGGCAGTATCTGGTAAAGTCTATCTAAACACTTGTCCCTAGGAAAAAGACCTCATTATCAGCTGCTTTGTCGTTTCTAGGAGGATGTGATCCGAGGATCTGGATATGATTAACCTCATTAGGTTTTCAAAAACGAGCATTCAGATCTAAAGTCAAACAGTGTGAAGAAAACAATATGTTTGAAAACAGCTCTCATTTGAAGGTTTCTATGTCTTTGCAGTGCTGGGCTATCTTAATTCAAAAAATGTTTCAAAAGCATCTCTCAAATTATGTGCCCTATTTCAAGTCACAGGAGCTGTTCACATCTAGTTCAGCTGCAGCTCAGGGAAGGGATTGAGATCTTAGAGCCCTCCACTTCCTGAAAGCAGGTTAGTGAACACATACAAAGTTAAAAGAGAGCAGGACAGGCCCTGAAATTTTTAATCAGATGAAACTCCCCTGCCTCGGTGAGAACTTTGGCTAAGGTTAGGACTACTAGACTTGGCTCAGCTCCAGCACTGGATCTGTGAACTTTTGCTTAGCTTCAGGCCAATTAGAGTTCAGAGGCACAAAGGTACTGCAGAGACTTCACTGCTGATAACCCGAGGCCAGATCTTGAAGGTTTTCCTACTTTCTTTCTCAGCACGTACCCAGGCAAACCTCCACCGACGCTGGGAGCTGGCTGCCTAAGTGAACACACCAGGGAGGGAGCCAAAAATGCGTTGCACAGATTGTAGTGGGACTTTTGCTGGAAGGGATTCCAGCATTTACTTCAGATGTAGCAAAAATCAATCAAAAATGTTAACCTCAAAAATGTTACCCCCATGCTAAGTTTTATTATTCAAATATTAGTAATACTGACTAGAACAACTGTAGATTGTGTCCTATATGGACATATTAAACACCTTTCCATAATTCTGACAGTGTAGGTTAATATAATACATAAGTGGTGTAAAGGAAAATGTTTCAATATTGTGCTATACGCAATTACAGTAATCTTAGTCTCTATCCCATGACAGAGTTAAAGTGAATGCACTTAGAGTTCCAATAAAGAAAAAGTGATTATATCATATAGCATAGTTTATTCAAATGTTACTATTATGAGAACAATTGTAATGATGAAATTATGTGTACACAGGGAGTCTTGATGACAGCAAAATATTCTCTTAAATGAAATAGCGCCCAGAAGGTTTAAAGATGCAGCTTAGAATTTAAATAAGAAGAATTTATTAAAACAAAAATAGTGACAACTGCAGGCTTTAAATTTTTTTTTAAATGCTCCAATTTTCAGCTTTCTGTGTGCTATTTAAGAAAAGTGATACTATATTTTACATGAGTTATACAATATTAGTTTAACTATTCAAGGACACAGACAAACATTGTGAGGTTTTTCTGCACTGATGTACATACAGACGCAGACCTAAGGAAAACAGGCATCTCTTTTGTCTGTGATTTCAATATTATTCAGTGGGATTGATCATGGAAGGCAAAAATTGTTGGATTTAATGCCCTCCTTGTGAAAATATGCTTATGACCTGAGACATGCAACAGAAAGAAAACTAAGGAGAGAACAGATAAAAGTCCATCTATAAAAACCAAGCAAGTAAACAAAAGAATTGTGTTAGGTATGATATCACAGACCACAGCTACATTATGAAATGAAACAATTCTAGTGAATGCAGGTAAGGACTAGAAGTAAGTCAGCTGTTGATATTGTCTAACTGATTCTGTGTGAATCCCATACACTTTCTCCAAGCAATTCCTGAGTAGTTCACAAACCAATGTATGGCATGAACCATTCCCAGCAGGTGCTTTTGATGCCACCACTCTGGTTTTAGTGCTAAGAAAATGTAAGAATATGGGCACAAACTCGTCTGTGCTTATTGGCCTTAGGTGCCTGAGAAAAATCCTGAACGTATTTACTAAGAACACCAGAATTACTTATACATGTGATTCTGCCTCAGATCTCTGACTGCTCTTATTTTTAGAGTCTGAGGTAGAAAATTGAACATGCCCCTCCCTTGCAAATAAGAAAAGAACATGAGATATACAGATGCAGAACGCTCAGATGTGTTCCAATGCCTCAGTTTGCAAGTGAGCAGGCACCCAAATGCCTCCGGGAAACTCTGCTCAGTTGAGTTCCCTGGAATTCTGCAGGATGTCTGTGAGAGATCACAGCGTGGTCTCTCCTTGCTCCCTGGGATCAGATTCTGCCCCATTGTGTGACAAACTGCTGGCTGTGACACTGAGGGGATGGCTGTGGGGCAGGAGATTCCTGAGACAGTACTAAAGAAGATGGCTCTGCCACCAGAAGCTGCCTGGTGAGAGCTGTGCCAGGGTTAATGAGGTTCACAGAGAGGCAAGGCTCATTAGATACCAGGAAGTCCTCTTTGACATGTTTCCACTGCTTTTGAGATCCCAGCATCCTTTCCTAAGTCTAGATTGAACTGTCTAGACCTCCTTCTCTGGAGATGTTCACCTGGACAAGTTCCCGAGCAACTACTTAGACCCGCTCCAGCAGGTGGATTGGACTAGATGATCTCCAGAGGTCCCTTCCAACCCCATATGATTCTATGATTCTATGATTCTATGACTATTTTTCTCAGAATTCTCAGAAGAGTCCTTCACTGTCTCTGTAAACCTGCTTCGAATCCCTATTAGCTCAGCTCATAATTTTAAAAATCTTCTTCTGGACTTCCATTGTTGAAAGGACTAAAATCTGGAATGTACTAATCATTACATTTTCTTAATAAATTTTGCAGCTAATGAGACAAGATTCCTACGTGTAAGTACGTGGATGCATAGAAACTCAGGCTTCTTCAATGAAGAAACAGTTAATAGTTTTTCTTTTGACATTAAATCTATTATTCATGTCAATATGACATGGATGTAAGACTGTCATTACAAGATCATTACAAGGAGTTTTTTTATCTGAGACTATGCTAGGAGGGATGATAATTGTTATTGCTAATAAAAGTAACTGCTATTACTCGGATTTTAAAATATAATTACATGGCAGGAATACTTTGCTGCCATTTACTTACACAACCCATGTAATAACCATATAACTAAATTAGAAATGGATGAGGTGGATAGCGGAGATTAAATCCAAATTTACCCTTCCTGATGGTATGCAGAAAGTTCTCACAGGACTGACTGAATAAAGAGCACAGAGGTAGTGGGGAGACATTTCTTTCAGCTTCACAGTAGACACAGGTGATCTGAAGAATGAGCAAGGCAGTTGCTTCCAGTGGGCTGGCTAATGCTTCTAGAAGCAAAGCTGAAGGCTCCTCTGTCTACTGCCAGGTTAATGCTACTGACCCCTGCAGAGACCCACTCTGTCCCTGTGCATCCATATGGCCGTTCACACATATGTGCACATCGCCTCCATAAGGCCTTCTCTGATCTTCCAAACCTCCCTGGTGCCAACTGCTTCATCATTTAAGGGTGCTATGAGGGTCACTTGCATTGATAGGGCTCAGCAAAACAACAGAACTATTTCTCCCACTCAAATAAATAATTAAGGAAAGAAAGTGCATGATTTATCTGTACTGCAGAAAGTTTATCTGAGGGATGAGGTAAATAGTAAAGTGATTTGTTATCTGGCTAAAGCTCTATATAGAGTATACAAATACCAGACATAGAAAGAACATTCTCTACCTGCAGTAGTTAGGGTGTAATAAATATTTTATTTTCCACGAGTTATTGCGAGTGTGGCATCTTTAACTGATGGAACTAAAATATAAAATGAAGGCTGGATTCAATCAAAAATATGTCAGGCTTCTGTAACATGCCAGTGCTATTAAACATATTTTTATATGTGTATAAAAATGAGTTTTATGTGGCTCTGCCATACACAGTTTCTTTACCTTTTCTCATTTCTTTCTCCAATCTGGAAGATGGTATAAACACGTCTATCCATGTGTGTGTCTGTGTATGTGTTAGATAGTGCTTTTGAGAGAAAAAGGTAATTGAATGGGCTTGATGAACTAAGAGTGAGGGACTTTGAGAATTTGCGTAATCCTGTAGGGAACAAGGGAATGCATCTCTTGCCTTGCATCCTGGATGTGGTGTTTCACCTGGGATTATACTTAGTGCCTTTGTTAATGATCTGGAAGATGGAGCACATTAATTCACCTTGCAGATGACACTACAGTGGGAAGTGTTGCAAAATACAACGTAAGGAGAGAGAAACAGCAGAAGGGGTCTAAAAAGGAGATTAGAAGGAGAGGCAGGAAATGAAATTCAAGCAGGGAAAATGCATTTGTGGGAAAGAAACAACTCAGAACTCAGTTGAAGCTGGGGAATAATTTAAAGTCTGATTAAAAGCCTCTTGACATTAGTGGAAAAGATGCACACTGATTTTAATGGGCCTTGAAACTGATGTCTTTTAAAGCACTTTGAGTTCCTCAAATGAAGGAGGCAATATACAGCAGGACTGATCCTGTGGGGGACAATTTGCAGTGCATATCAGTAGCAGAAAAAGCCAGGGAAGCATTTACAATATTATTTGGAATTATGAACATAACAGCAACATTTTCACTCCCTTTTCTCTCTCTTCTAACCTATTCCCCCATGTTCCTTGTATCAGGGAGGTGAATAGGTCATAGGCAGGCTAGTTTATGAACACAAGATACTTCAGTTATGTACATGGAATCTCCAAAGCTCCATTTGTCATTCTCCTTGGCTTTAAAAACTACATCCTTCCACCCAAAAAATGCTCTTTAATGGGGTTGGAATACTGCAACAGAGAGCAGCATTTCAGTGGTGTGTAGTACAAGTTATATATAATAAATGCTTGGAGGATATCTTGCAACAAACTTTGTAGATGTACTTAATAGTTTATGCTATGCATGAAATATTAAGAGTCCTTTTTCTTCACAAAATCTTAATACAAAGAATTCCCCCACTTGATTTTTTAAATGGACATGATAGGGTGTAGAAGAAGTAATGCATTTGAAGGCGTAATTATTCATCCAAGCCATGAAGACTTGATCCTTTTTTAAAAAATCAAGTATATATACAAAGCAGGAAAATCACCTTCAATGTTAGCACAACTACCAGCTTACCTGGTTGCTTATGGACACTAATTAAAGCTCATTTATTAATTTTAATTGTATGTAATGCTGAAACATTAATGAAGCAATCTGACAATGCCCTTTTAGAAGCTAACATGATCACTATATGTATACTCCTATCGGTGGTAGGTATGTTTAGCATCTCTGTACAGAATGATTTTTTACACTTAGTGCAAAGTAGACAAATTTGAAATATGTATATATGTATTACAATATTTCTCCAAAAATATATTTTATCTGGGCTATTTTGAATGTTTTTTTTTCTTTTTCTGTTAGCTTCTCATTTCTCTTATATTAATTTTTTCTTCCATTTTCACTTTTTCTCCTGTATTTTTTCTTTTCTTTTTAGTCCAGAAATAAAGAAATAATAATAGTAAAGAAGAAAAATGGATGAAAGACAAAATGAAATATCAAATCCATTTGAAACATAAGCATTATAAAACTCAAAAAAAACAAAGAAAACAAAGAAAAAAACAAAAAACAAAGAAAAAAAGGTGGTTCCTTTTTGCCATTTTTGCTAAAAAATGTGGGAAGAAGGGAGAAAATACAACTCTCACTTTAAAGTTTTAATTAACAAGAAATATCTTAATAAACATACACACTTATGTACGTTTTAAAACTTTGTTAATTGGAAAAGTAGGACGTACAGCAGTGTTGCACCTCACTGAATCCAAATTATTATAAAAGACAGTGAACTTGTAAGTGATAATGAGAAGCTCGGCTATTAACAACTGTGCTGAAATGTCTGCCCAGGTCCTCTCTGAGACATTCATACATCATGTTTCTTGTGAATTGGTCACAGAATTTTCTTCCAAATCTACATACCTCAAATATTAAAAGCTTGATTTTGGTTTGTACTTAGCATCTTTCTACAAATGCAAAAAATCCTTTATTTTTGTCTCACATCAAGGCCTTTTCCCATTTCAAGAAGCACTAGCACAGGTAAGATGCTCAGGCTTTCCTGATGAGCCCCTCTACCATTGTAGATGGAGTGATTCACTTCACTCGTAGAGAGAAACAACAATATATTTATTGATACAAAACAGGGTTTTAACAAAGTTTGATGGTAAATGTAACAGTGTTTTGGCAAGATTTGAGAAGGCAAGGCACACTTGACTATTTACTGCATAGAGGACAGGGTCATACAGAGCTGTCAGGGAGACCCTCCCATTGAGTTGAGCTTTAGAGAGAACTCCCTTGCTTTCTAAACTCCTTCTCCTAGTCCCAGACTTGGCCAACAGTTTATGTCTAAAGGATTTTTCATGTGTAATCAATCTTTTATATCACTTAGCTAAGATTTCAAAGTTAAGTCACTTACTGAGGATCTGTTGTGGCAAGGAATCCCTGGATCTTAAGGAGTAACCTTGGGCGGTGTCCCTACTCCAGAGGAGATCCTGGCATGCAGCCTCATGCCATGCAGGAGAGCTCAATGGGCTCTTGGGCTCTTCATTATTTATGGGTGTAAGATGATTGACCTACAGTCATATTTGCATGTTGACCACAGTACCAGTATTGCTCAAGTTAGCCCTTGACTATTGTGGTGTTACCTGTCTCCCTGAAACCACGTTGAACCTGACATGGAGCCACCATGACTAGATGCACCCATTGTGACCACCATGGGTGGTTATCGCTTGGGCAGGATCACGGGACATAAAGGACAGGCAGGTGCCTGGGGAGTGGAACACACAATCAATTACATTTGATATAAATCAATCAGGGTTACCTGGATGAGTGGTGACTACAAAGGAAACCTCTGACTGTGGCCAACATGACAGGCAAGAAGTTGCAAAGCTTAAATTCTCATGTTTGCCATATCTTCTAATTCAACCATTTTCTTTATTGTCTTCTATCAGAGTTTCTTTCTGGTGACAGTCTCGTTGCTATCCTCAGTTCGAGTCACTGGCTCAGAAGCCAGTGGTGTGTTGGAGAGACCAGGTGACAGTGGCAGCAAGTGGCAGCCCTGTATCGCCACGAGTCAAATAACAATGCAGGGCATGCCTGCTAAGCTGAATAACCACCTCTCCTTGCTTGCCCTGCTTGCCCGCTGCTTGGAAAATGGCAGCCACTTGCTCAGGAGAGAGGGACTTCTGCTTCCAAGCTTGGCCTGGAGTGATGTCCATAGGAGAAGATCCTGCAGGAGGGGGTGACCGCCTTCTGCTCAGAGGGGTGTTTTAGAGTCCGAGTGGCAACGACAGCTTCAGATGAAGCCATATGGAAAAGGTCTGAAGCGGACAAAGAAGTCCCTCAGTGCAGTGGAGGAACACGGGGATGGTACATACTGCATGTCAGGTAAATGCTGTGACATTCAAAGCTCCTTCAGCTCTGTGACACAAAAGTGTCTTTTACTACAGTTGTATATGCACCGTTGCAACTAAATCAGTCCTGAACATCTCTAAAGCACATGCAGTGAAGCAGCAGTTTTTCCAGATGTACCTTTATTTGTGGTGTTCTGTGACTTGGCATATGATAGAAACAGACAGGGTTTTTTGACCCGTATGGGAATTTTCTTAAAGGGCATCTTCCTTAAAGAAAGATGAGCAATATGATTGAGAGTAATTGTGGTGCAAGAAAACAGAAGACAGCCTGCTCCTTCAGAGCTGACAGAAAGGATTTTGGAAATAATGGGAATTTTGCCAGTGATACAACTGAGCACAAAATCAGGCCTTTAGTAAACAGAAATAAATATATCTATATAGACCATGGCAAATACTCAGCTGAGATAAATCAGAATCTCCTCAGTGATTTACACTGACAATCTGGCCTTATAATAAGCCAGGGAGAAGGGTGAGGAGGGAGGAGCAGCCCAGAGGGGCTGCCATGGACAGACCCCAACCCCCAGAACCAGCCCTGCACCCCTTGGGGTGGGGAGAGGGGTCAGGAGGGGAAGGGGGAAGCTGGGAATGGAGAAGGGGATGGGGGGAAGGTGTTTTAAATGTTATCTTTTTTTCTCACCATCCATGTCTATCAGCAGTGCCAGCTCTAATGGGTGAACGTCTTGCTTAATGGAAATAAAGTGTCATCATCTGAACACTTACCTGGGTTCAGGCTTATTGCACTTGTGTTTGCCCTTCTATTCATACATCTTTGTTTCTTCTGACAGCATTCTATCCTTATTCCCAAATCTTTCTGGATTAATATATGGAATAATTCTTCTTTTAAAATGAGTAACTGTATATTTGATTGTTAATGCTTTGTTTCCGTGTATGGGGTTGGCAGTGGGGACTGCAAGGGGGGCTCTATGGAACAAGGCCAGGGGCAGCCCCATGCCAGGCACACCTAGATATTGATAGTGTGATATGATACTGGCAAGGAAAGGTGCTCTGAGACCAAGGAATGTGTATTTTCAGCTTTATCAAATGTTTATTAGAAAAAATAATCTTAGTATTCAGGTCACTAAAATATACACTTGCCTTTGAAAAAATCTAAATAGCGATGTGAGGTTCGTGTAAATATGTACACGTAAGTTCAAAATAGGAGAAAAACAGTATTGTAATGTGGTTTTTATACAAACTCTCTCAGTGGTATTTTCCAGCTGGAGATTTAAAAGGCCTTTAGCAAATATTAATGAAATAGAGCTAAATTATCATCGGTTGTGATTTGTTATTCATAAGAAATTAATTATTTCAGGTTAAAAACACATTGCTATTAAGCTGCTGATATAGTTAGAAACACCTACTGAAAACCATAGCAGCCTTTACAGAAATATTTGCATACTTTTATTTAAGCTGAGAGCTAGCTGTAGAGTGAACTAAACTGAAGGACTTAAGTTTGCCAATTGTGCTTCTTTAATACCAGTTATGGAATATTATGAGTTAAAAAAAAACAGAGAAAATGATTCTTTGCTTACATTTTTATATTCCCTTGAGTCCTTTTCCTGATACAATATGGAAACAGTTAAGTTGTTTTATGCTTTATTTCCTGTTTATTATTATTTCCTGCTTCCCTGTCTCACTTCTCCCATCCTCCCTGTCCAAGCCTCACTTTGCTTGTGGGTTGGATTTAATTTCCTATACCTTTAACCATCTAAAATGCACAAATTTAGAGTATTGTTCCTCAGTGTGTTGTGCAGAACCAACTAACCCTCTTTGCATTCCACCATGGAGATTTAAGAGGATGATGATGTTGGGTTATGTGATAAAAACCCATATGTACACCCACAAAGGAGCATAGAGAGTCAACAGCAGGAGGAGGAACCTCAATAATACCCTGCCCTGACTGCTACCAGGCCCATCCCAGAAGCCATCAGCCCATCAAAAGCACAACTCCAGAGGAACACAGGGTGCACAAAAACAGGTGGGAACACAATTTACGGACTCAGAGGAAGGGACACCCTGTCTAGACCCTTCCCAGGGTTGTCCCAGGAAAGCCTCAGTTCCACTATCCAGCAGGAAAAGTCATCATCATGAGACAATGCTGGAGCACCTTTGTGACCAAGATGGTTGCTGCCTAGGAGGGTAGGACATACTATGGGATGCAGTGGAAAAGCATTTTGGGACTGAATAGGATTTATCGTGGCCAAAAGTGGGTAAAGGGAGGGATGTTGGGGAGGTTTGGGGAGGAATAACCGCATGAAAACAGGAGAAAAGGGGGATAAAAAGGATTGGTCATGTATAAATAGCTGCTGCTTAGTATAATTTTTAAATTCCTTTCTAATGATTTACCTGGGTGAGTGGCATTCTTTTCTTCAAGCAATGTGTATATAGGGGCCAGGTGGTAGCCTGGTCTGTGACCAAGGCTAGAGGTCCCATGACTGGCGAGACAGGAGTGAGTGAAAACAGGCAGAAGCTACTGGGGTGTGACTAGGGGAAGAGTGGCCCCTCTCCTGTGTTTCAGCTCAAATTTCAGTGCAGATAAAGAGCTAAAAAAAATCTGATCTTAAAGGTTCCCAAAAAAAGTCTTGTTTTTTTTTTATCATGTGTTCAAAACTTCTTACTAATAAATGGTCAATATTGTATATAAACAATGTGTGACCATCGATTCCTCTGACCTGATCTTTCTCCAACCTCTCTTAATTATCCTTTTGCTACTTAACTGAACCCTTTTAAGGATTTATGTGTTTTTTTCCTTCCATTTCCCCCTTCCCATTCCCTTTCCTTTTTTTTTTTCTTTTTCTTTTTCTTTCCCTCACTGGCATGCCAGGTTTACTCGAATCTGATGTGGTTACTAAGGGAATGATGGTTGCTACAGTACCAGTATTATGGTTTTGAGAAACTTGTTCATTACTTATAGCTGGTTCAATTTCTATCTTAAGAAACTTCTTATGAGTGCATTTAATATTCAGACTTTCAATTATATTTTTTTTTCCAGTTCATTAATTTGAACTGTAATTTCATCTATTTCGACACTGAACAGCAATCATACACTGTCTGGGTAAAATACTCTACTGATAAATCCAATAAAGTAATTTTCCTAAGACTAGCTATTGCACTTACATTATATGTATTACTATAACCTAAGATGCACCTCCTGAGCTATAATCTAAAAATTGATATAAATATAGAATTTTATTTTTAAATTTTTCCAAACACACTATTGCTTTTGACAGTGAAGCCATTATCCCAGAGAGAGATATTTCATTACATGGAGTTTAGGAACTTTTAAAAAGTTTAATTAATTCTTTTATCTGTAAGTTATATTGATCAACTTTTAGGACTTTGAATCTTCTCCCTCTTGTTTCATGTCTTATCAGATTGGTGGGAATTTTTATGTTGTTATCATCTACTACTGTGATTTATTTGGGCTGCATATCACAAATAATAATAATACTGAAAAATAAAAATTGCTGTTTCATTTACAGTAGCCAAATGACAGATAAGGGATGAGGGATTGTTCCTGAACTCTCTTACAAAACAATGCTGGTAAGTCCCTTTAATAGTCTAGACTGACATATGTTGAAATCAGAGCCTGAGCTCTTCTGGACCACTGCATTGCCAGATTGCCCTGCGATCTTAGTGGGCAACCTGTTCCCCCATCTGTGAAACATGATTGAAAACACTAATACTCCACAGCTTTACTGTGAGAACAACTTTATGCATTATTGTTATGCATTTAGAGCAGTTTTGGGTCCAGGAAGATGACAGATTATTATTTGATGCTTTGAGGAGATGGTAAATATACTTTTAGCACCTTGACACCAATAATGTTGCTGTATTCCAAATTAACATCAGACTGTACTGGATTAGACCCCATTGGTACTGATCTCTGACAGCATCAAATATTTTGGGAAAAGCTGTAAGAGCCCAGCATCTATGCACCATTGAATGCTTTCTCATCATCCAGCCATCTACAGTTTAGGGGGTTAGAAATTATAGCAGTTAAAAAACTTCTTCAGCATGGGTCCTTTCCATGGCTACTGATTCTACCAGAAAACCAGCTTTTGTGGGCGTTTCTCTCCACAAGCTGCAGTTCCAGCAGAAACCTGCTTCTGCATGAGTTCTCCATTGGCTGCAGCTTCCTCCAGGGTACATCCACCTTCTGTGGCATGGAGTCCTCCACAGGCTTCAGTGTGGATATCTGCTCCACCATGCAGAGTCCTCCTTAGGCTACAGGGGGGACTGTCTGTCTCACCATGTTCTTCACCACCAGGGAAGTCTTTGCTCCAGCACCTGAAGGACCTCCTCCTCTCCTTCTTCACTCACCTTGGTGTCTGCAGGATTGTTTCTCTCACATTTTCTCACTTCCCTCTCACAGCTGCTGTGCATAATTTTTCATACTTTCTTAAATATGCTGCCACAGTGGTGCTACTGATGTCACAGATGCGCTCAACTTTGGCCAACAGTGAGTCCATTTTGGAGCCATCTGGAACTGGCTCTGTCAGACATGAGAGCAGCTTCTAGTGTCTTCTGACAGAAGCCACCCTTACAGTGCCTCTTCTACCAAAACCTTGCCACATAAACCAAATACAACTGTCAAGAAACTTATGTTTTATTTACTATGCTATTAAACAAAGACAGAGCTTTTGTGGTTTGTTTCTCAATATTTCCATTATTTGATGAGCCAGGCTTGGTAAAATGCAAGATAATCCTAATCACTGACTATCAAATAATCCTGGGTATTTGCAGAGACTATTTCATGTTGGAAACCTCAGGTTTTCAGAGCATCCTTATGAAAGCAAAGTGTAAGAACTGCACCTAGAGGAGCTATTTGAACTTCAGAAGGCTAGGTTCATAGGGTTTGAAAGAAGTTTGGTTTGTAGAGATTGGAATGGAATCTTTATATCAGAGAGTGGAATCAGATGGAACGGTTTATATCAGAGCGCAGGGAATGAATCTTCAGAGGGATTCCTTACATCAAGGCTCTCCTTATCTCCATAGTCAGGAGGCTTTGTCTGTGCCCAGTAAGGCACTGAATCCCAAGAAACTAAGAAGTTCAAGCTGCCTGCCACACAGAAATAACTTCTCTCTCCATTTGTGATTTAAACACAGACATCACCCAGTCTGCACTAGCTTTGAAAGTACCATCGTTATTTCTCCAGGTCACTGAGCTATTTCATCTCTGGGATGATCTAGAGGCTGATCATCTTTTTTTTTGGAGAGCCATACCAACCATTTTAGAGATAACTTTAGAGATTGGAGTCATTATATGAAGCAGGGAAGTGAACAGGAGATCATAGAATCATAGAATGGTTAGAGCTGAAAGGGATCATCAAGTTCCAACCCTCTGCCACGGGCAGGGACACCTCCCACTAGAGCAGGTTGCTCAAAGCCCCATCCAGCCTGGCCTTGAACACTTCCAGGGATGGGGCATCCACAGTTTCTCCAGGCAACCTGTTCCAGTGCCTTACCACCCACATAGTAAAAAATTTCTTTCTAGTATCTAATCTAAATCTCCCCTCTTCCAATTTAAAACTGTTACCCCTTGTCCTGTCATCATAAAGTGAAAAAGTGGGAAAGCTCCTTCTTTTGGCCAGAAACAGAGTCTTCTTATTTTGAGAGAGGAAGCAGTTTGTTGGGAGAAAAAAATTGATTCAACAAAGATGATTTGGTTTAAGACACTACTCTACAAAGAGAACATTTTTTCTCACTATGTTTGCTTGTAATGCTTGGAGCAGCCCCAGGGAACAACAGGATCTCTGTTAGTGTCTGGTTCTTGTCAGAGCTGTTGTTTGTGCAGTTGTTATTTACTATTGTTTGTTAAAACTTTCTTACACCTTCCCACTTTCCTTATGAATAAGGAATGTTTTTTCTTGGGATCTAGTTGTCTAAATGAAGCCAACTTTCTTATATTTTTCTCCCTAGTTTATAAGCACCTGTGTTTTCAGCCTCAGATACTTGGTCATCGTGGTGCTCTCTAGCTTTGGTGTTGCGTAGCAGTGCAGGGTAGAATAGGAGAGCTCCTGAATAATTGTGTGTGTACAACTACTTTAACGGACTCTCTGTTATGTCTTTGGAAGGGAACTGTGCATAGGCTGCAGGTTTTTAGGCTACACATTTCTCAACTCAGAAGATCGCTTAATGACTCTAAAAGACAATTTTCTTGCTCTACAAGAAGAAAAAGAAACTGTAAAAAGTTAAATGCAAAATACATTTTAAAAGCTCAGAATGACAATTATAAAACCAGCCAAAAATGTATCATCCAATTTAAGTATCTTTTATTGAACTGTATGACTACTTGCTATGAATGCTGAAATACTGTGTAGCATTGTATTTCTCATGCAGAAAATTGATTAAATGGACTCAGTAAAAGTTTTGATGACTAGGGAAATATGGATGGGTTTGATTTCATCATCTGAAAACATGTATTATTCTTTAATGAATTACAACAAAAAAGAGGTAACGGAGGGGTAAGTTGCTTGTAGAAATTAGGGTTCACACTAAGAAATCATATTTGCAGGTACTCAGGATAGTTTTTTCTTAAAGAATCGATCAAACCAAAATGAGAAAGTACTGGGCAGACATTTCAGAGGAAGTTTGTTAAGAAAAAGGGGAGAATTAAAGGAGGTAAGGAATCCTTTATTGTGGCCTTGACTTATCATGTATTCAAAGGTCAGTTGAAAGTTGTAAAGAAAATCAATGTGTCACATGCTGCTCTGCATGAGAGGTTCTGTTGTCAATGACCTGGAGTGAAAATGCTCCACAGATAATGCCTGACATCCTCACAATAATAAACACACACCTTTGACTTTTCTACCCTGCTGTAATGCCTTTCGGTCCCCAGCCTTCCCGTGTCTATCTTACTCTGGCAGGCCCTCTCATTCTAGTATCTTGTGGCTGTCTGGGGTAAAAGGACCTGGGGGTGTTGGTTGACAGCTGTATATGATACAGCGTGTGTCCAGGTGGCCAAGAAGGCCAATAGTACCTTTGTCTGTATCACAAATAGTGTGGCCAGCAGGACTAGGGAAATTATCATCCTCCTGTACTTGGCCCTGGTGAGGCTGCACCTCGAGTGCTGTGTCCTGTTTTGGGCCATTCACGAGAGGAAGTTTAGATTGGCTATTAGGAATTTTCCTTCACTGAAAGGGTTATCAAACATTGGAACAGGCTGCCCAGGGAAGTGGTGTAGTCACCAGTGCTAGAGGTATTTAAAAGATGTGTTGATGTGGTGTTGAGGGATATAGTTTAGGTGTGGGCTTGATAATGCTAGGTTTATGGTTAGACTCTGTGATCTTAAAGGTCTATTCTAACCTCAATGATTCTGTTCTATACAGGAATAAGAAATTTTAGGACACTTCCAGTCATGACATAAATGTAGGGAATTTTTGATTGGAAACTGGTTACCAAACTGAAACCTGAACTTTTTTAGGAGATGTCACACCAGCACTAGTTGTAAGAACAGAGGTGTGAAAACAACAAGAACTTGCTCTCATGTTCAGTAAATGTGTAATCTTTGTGTATTGATTACAAGGACACAAGGTGCAACAGCTGATTTCAGAGCACTTCTGGGACTGATCCTTCAAAGAGTTACAGCTGTGCAGGATTTTATTTTATTAATACATTTTTTAAGATGAAGATTTTCATCCTTTTCATGGGCATGTCTTTTAGGGCACCACATTAATTGCTGGTCCATCAGTGAAATCATATCATTTCGCTCTGTGTAGTGCCCTGTGGTGAGATCAGGGTTAATCCACAGTCCACGCAATATGTCAGGTCTTTCTTGGTCTCCAAGTGCCCAGCTGAGCTTGCATGCATTTGTTCAAATATTGATCTCCTCCCTCTCCTTTACCCAGCATGGAGGGGAAAGAATATGTGATTTGTTGTTCCTTGTAATTAAACAGTGATTAATTTTGTTATTAAAAATTTCTCTATCAATAAAATATCTTTTAAAAAAGTCTTCTTAAAAATAGCTTTGTTTATGT
Source organism: Scolopax mira (assembly GCA_004320125.1). NCBI lineage: Eukaryota > Metazoa > Chordata > Aves > Charadriiformes > Scolopacidae > Scolopax > Scolopax mira. Next base: position 61,806 of record BJBW01006574.1, read on the forward strand.
AATTTGACGAACTCATTTTTTCACAAAAAACCTTTTGCTTCTGATATTGTTTGTCTCTGATTGCATGTCAAACACAAGACTACACATTTTTAGAGACTGAGGTGTCAGTAATCAGGACCTGTCATGCAGATCTGCTGGGAGAATTTTGCCTTTATTGTCTTTTCCCTAACAAGCTGGTACCTAGTTCATGTCAGTGGGACTCATTTGATATGATATAATGAGAGATGCAGTTGTGCCAGTCCTACACAAAGTAAAAAATGGGTCAGAAAAGTTTACCAAAGATCATGCTAATCAGTTAAGAGCCCAAGATGTAAAAAAAAAAAAGTCTCTTCTTGAATATTGCTGTTAGACAAGCAGTTTTATTCTTCTACCAATTTTACAGCCTCCTACTCAGCATCCACTTAATTTAAAAAAGAGGGACAGCTTCTTCAGTACAGTCTTCTGCGAATTCCCTTGAATTAGATGGAATAGCAATACTTTTTACCTACAGCAAAAGGTAGGGGTTGGTTTTTTTGTTTTGTTTTAAAATTTGTGATCATGTAAGAGGCTGGTAGTTCACAGTATTTTACAGGTCTCTGACTGAGCTTACAGCAGTTGTTATTTACACTTTGGTACTATCCTAAGATTTCAAGGGCAGCATTGCTAAAACCATGTATCTGTAGAAAACAGAGAAAAAAACCCAAACCTTGTTCCATTTTATTACATCTCAGAGCTTTGGGGAGATGTGTGTGTTCAACTTTCTGAATTTTGAATATTTTACTTACATTAAAGTCAAAATTTCTATTTCTACTTCTCTTTCAAAGGGGAAAAGTGGTGGTTACAAACACATCTTTATTTAAAATAAAACTAAAAATTATGAGATGTTGTAACTAAAAGATTAGGTGTAAAATTACAAAGATGAGTGACAAAACCCTCAGGACAGAAACTGTGCACAGAGCAAATTTGTGCTGCCATCCTCAACAAGCAGATCTAATTGCTTCAAAAGCTCAAGCTTGCTGTGAAAGCAGTCATTTAGACTCTGACCCCAGACACTGCAGAAGTCCATTTTTATAGCAGGCCCTATCTTGATTTTGCGTCGTTAACTGATCAACAGCTGGTTCATTTCATCTTTTTCTCTCTTTCTTGCACATACAGGATGCATTTACTTATATTGGTAATATTCGAGTGTTAGAAAAGGGATTTATTTTATATCTGACAAGGAAATGTTATTCCTATTTTGTGAACAGTAAAAGAACTCACTAACTTTGGGATTTATCTCACCTACTTTATACCCCTGTAATAAAGCTCTCTCCATCTGAGTTGGTCAAGAGACCTATATTTGCTATACAGCAAATGGAGAGAAATGGATACAATTCATCTTCCCCAATCTGTATCTAGTCTAAGATGAAAGGACTCCTATGCTAGAAATGCTTATTTATTTCCAGTGACCACAAAAGAGAGCTCAGATGCAGATGGCTGCAAAGGAAGGTGCAATGTAACTTATCCTGACAGAGTGAGCAATCTTCACAAAATAGCCTTTGTATTCTATGGATATTTCTACACACAGCATTCAAATACCAAGGTAACTTCACACTAGTTCTCACTGTAGGCTAATGTGTTTTGCTCAGAACTTCTATAATAAACTACTTCTTATTTCTGAAAAAAAAAATAGCTGAGATCTATAGTCACACTGCAAATGCCTTAGAAGCAGTGTATTTGTACTTCCAGCACCAGCAAGGAACCAAAGCCTAGTGTTCAATCTAAAGTCTTGACCACTGTGCTATTTTTCTTTGTGAATTAAGCCCACAAGGGAGTAGTGGTAGAGGGAAATTCTTGGAGCTGTTCACCCAAGGGACAGAACTGTATCCTTGGGACTCTACATGTTCTCCTACAGATCCCTTGCCAACACACAAGGTCATGGAGTAAGTCTTACATTTCACCCTACAGTGAGAATATGCTGGAATACTGCATTTTTGCAAATCCTCTAGTATGAGATTTCTCTTCTGGGGTGCTCTTCAGGAAACTAACCTTCAGCAGAAGGTTAACATGTTAGCATGGAGAGCTGGAAGCAAATTTCTCACATCTAATGCTCAGAGAGAACATTTTCCAGTCAGGGCAAGATACCCATGCCCTTAGGAGAAATTTTTCAGGCATAATCTTCTCTATTACAAGGTCAAAGAGTAATCAGTTTATAATTGCAATGTATCCTTTATTGCTAATAACAACCTGCCCACACTGGACAGGATAAAGTAATAAAAGATATTAAAAAATATATGTTTGCTTATTTTTTGCTTTATATCACTGGTAATATAATTTATTCTTTGTTTTGTTTTATAAAGACTTGTGTTTACTATAAAGAAGAATACCCAGTCTGAAGTGTCTTCAGGAGTCCCTGTAATAGCATCCTCAAATCACTCAGAATCTCAATGTTCATTAGAAACAACTTGATTATTCTAGCTAAATTACAGAAATCTGAGTCTTTATTTAGAAAAAAACCCCATCATTCATTATCTTCTACATGAATAATTTGCCCTCTCCTGAAACCCATCCCTTTGGGGAGGCCCTTGTTTTAGATGATCTAATTCTGTCAATATAAAGGCATCAGCTACTCTGTGGAAAATATGCCTTTATAAGTCACTGTGTTAGAAATTACATGCAATATGCTCTCTGACTATGTGGAACTGAGAGAGGGCTGCACTATGACAAGCTGAATACTGAGACTACAAGCATGTGTTGTACCCTGACATAAACTTTATAACAATTACTGAGTTCAAGGGCAAGTGTCACACACTCAATTAGCGGAAAGGTTTGCCTATTATCAGAAAGAAGTAGCAAAACAACCAGCATAGTGTGGTTGCCATCGAAGGCTGTGATCCTATCAGATCTCATAAAACACAGATAATTGGGTCACCCCAGTACTCAGGTAAAACAGTCTTGAAGGACAAGCACTGCAGGATGATGTGCATGTGGTTAATTCTCTCTGCTTCTTTTTTCAGTCATAAAGAAGTAAAGTTTCTTACTGATCTTGTGGCTAAAAGGGGTTACCCTTCCCTTCCCTTCCCTTCCCTTCCCTTCCCTTCCCTTCCCTTCCCTTCCCTTCCCTTCCCTTCCCTTCCCTTTTCCCTTCCCTTCCCTTCCTTTTCTACAAATTCATTGTTCTTACAATTTACCCCATTTTTAGTTCTGTTACTGTAGCTTGGTTTGAAGTTTGATTAAGTAAATGCTTTCACCTAATGATCCAATAGGTTTAGATTTTTAGTATTTTTTGGTTCTAGTATATTCCTTAGAATTTCTTTTAAAGCTCATCTGGTATAAAGAAAATCTTTTTTTCCACTTTTCACTGTAAAAAATTATTGCATCAGCATCTTTTTACCCATGAAAAATAATCTGAATAAAAATATATACCTTTAAAGTTGAATGATCATTCCATATTAGCATATCAATATATATTCTTATTCAGAAATAAGAGAATTTCTTACTAGTCTGGTTAAATATATTTTGAAATAATAACATTATTTCAGAATAACAGCATCCATATATGACATTGTCTAGAATGTTTAGTTGAAACTGACTATGGGTATAAATAAACCTTAGTTACAGGCATGATGAAACCTCACCAGCTGGGAAGAATGGAATCACAGAATCACCTAGGTTGGAAAAGACCTTTTAAGATCATCTAGTCCAACCAATGAAAAAAACCAAAACAAACCAAACATAAACGAACAAAAAAAAACATGGAGGGGTGGGGGAAGATGTTTTTAGTTTAGTTTTTATTTTTCTCTATCCTACTTTATTTACTTTGCAATAAATTAAATTGATTTCCCCAAGTCAGTCTGGTTTGCCCTTGATGCTAATTGGTAAGTGATCTCCCTGTCCTTACGTACCCAAGTCCCAGTCAGGAGTTGCCTTTACAAGAGGAAGGTGAAGCCTATACTGTCTCAGAGGAGAGCTGCCCTGGCCAGCTCCGTGGTAGCACCACGTGGCTTTGTCTTCATGGTGACATTGGGCTCAGGTCCCATGCCTCCCCTGTTGTCTAGCAGTGAAGTTCTGGGGTTTTTGCTCAGGTGACACAGACTGGACATGTGGTGTGGACCACCTTGGAGGAAAAGCAGAATGCAGACAGCTTTCAGAAGTATCTTCCTTCTCCAGGGCAACATGCGCATATGTAGGCTGCTACAAACCAGGCAGCGTCCTCACTAGTTTCTTTATCAGTGAATTGCAAAATGAAATATGTAAATGCAGTCTTTAAAAGAGTCAGGTTGGATACTACAGGTTCTGATTATTAAGAAGATTGCAGAAAACATCAGGAAGATCCCAGAGGAATCATCTCAACCATTCTGGTCAGCTGCATTCAGGAATGATACAATCCGACAGGAACAGATTCAGAGAAAGTCTACTAGGGAGACCCAAACAATACAAAAAGCTGTTACAGAAAGGGAGACTTAGAAAACTGTCTTTTGGCTTAGCTAAATGAAGATTGGGTGGGGACTGGATCATACTCAAGAGGGCTAAGCAGTAAGGAGGGAAAAGAACTACTTAAGTTAACTGTCAATGTTGATATGAGATGAAATGCTGTGCATTTAAGCTAGAAAATAGAAGGTTTCTAGTAATCTAGGTGGTATCTTAAATAGCTTTCCACAAGGTGTATAGGAATCACTAGCCAATCTAACTTTAAAATGGATCTTGTAGGATTATGAAAAATAAACTTTGTGAGGTGATCATTTACTTTAGGAAGATACAAGATATCACGGCATCAAAAGTCATGGCATCTCTACCTACTGAGTGAAAAAGAGCATGACTATGCTTTCCCTCACAAACTTCATGAACGTCTAGGATTTTTTCTGGCAGTTCTGGCATGGTCTATATTTGTCCTACAGCTAAAAGCACAAAAGGAGATATATTGAAGTTTGCAAAGGAAACAACAAAGCTGGTATTAACGCCTCAAGCAAACTTTAGCATATGTACATTATCATAATTTGTCTGAATCCTACAGTCTAATGGACTTGAGACACTAAAAATATTTATCACAGAATCAAAAATGGTTGAGAAGGTGTATATACTATACATATATTTAGGAAGACTAAGAAAGAATTACACAACTCCTTGCTTGCTTTATTTGCAGTGTCAGACACTTCACATGTCAAACTAAGAGCATAAAACCCAATCACATTGAATTATAGTTTAGACCCTGACTAATAAACCACTGAGGCCAACAGGAGATCTCAGGAATTCTGCTATCAGAATGCCTTTCTGAAAGAAATGATAAAATAAAGATCCATTTTTTCTTGATGTTGAATAATAGCTATGTCTATGATTTTATTATATTTCTAAGTATGTACACTGAGTTATCTATATACTTCTATACTGTATTCTACCCAGTAAAATAAAGCTCCACTTCGTAGTTATATCTTCTTATATGACTTTATTGACTATGCTGATAATCTTGTGACTCACACAAGATTAGCTCTTTTAAGTTTGATTCTGATGCAGATAAGTAGGGAATAGGAATCACTTGTTAAAGACTGACTCTTCTTTGACTGTCACTAAGGGATGTACAAATACAGTATGATATCAGTTATTACTGAGGGTTGTTTAGAAGTAATGCTCTACAGCTGCATTTGCTATAAAGAAAAGAGCTTGCATGGGAAGAACAGGTACTTTGTGTTACTGTCAATATGGTATTTTATTGTTTCCTCACTTGTCAAAAAAATCAGGTAATTTTTGCAGATGAAATGTATTTATGTCCGTGTTAATGAGGTGAAGAGTTAAAAGATTATATATAGAATAAAGGTGATATTTTGGATACCTTATATAACAAACATTTTTATCTGAGCAAATGGAACCCACATTTTTTTACTACGTTTTGGTAATGTTGATAATAATCTTTATTTTATATGATGCTGCACTGGTAGCTACCATTATAATAAAGTTGTCAGCCATGTTCAAAACTGGTATTGTAATCTGCCCATAGAGTTTATGAGCTGCTATATCCTATAACATTGGCACAGAATACAATTGGGAAAAAAACTGATTTTACTTCTACCATAAATATAAGAACGACCTTAATAAATTGAAAGGATTACACTGCAGTGTAAATTAGACTGTTCTAATGGATTCTAGCATCATAGTGAAATTGTAACTGGTGTAACTACGTTTTGCTACTTGGAACATAATTTTTAATTTTACCAAAATACCAATTTGTTTTTCTTATTCAGTCATTTACATTTCTCATATCTGACAGAATAATTGGAATTTATCCACTGGAATTTCTTGCTGGTGCATAGCTTGGGCTAAGGAAAATAAATAAGACCATAGCATGGTATATACAGAAGGAAAATTCATATGGAAAAAAGAAACCCAAAAAATTTTGTATCAAAAGCCAGACTACCCTGACTTTCTATTAGCTTTGATATACATTAGACTGGGTTCCTGCATACTACTAAACCATAGATCTTATGGCCATGGCTCTTTGTAAGCTGTAACTCTGTAAAGCCCTTACTGAAATAAAGTGAACTATTACAATGCCTTATTTTCTGCTGTATTACTGGGAGAGAAATCTTTTTCTTCCCCTCACACTTGTAAAAGAGAGACAGGAGAATGTGATGCTCTAGACCTTGTACAGAGCAATGCACTACATTAATAAACACAAAACATACACAATGAAGCATGGGATAAGAGGGTATTTGTAAGGAAACCCTACAGTGGAGGTAACAGATTTTATAACTAACTTTTCCTATATCCATCACTTAATTTATTGGAGTGCTCTGGAGGTGGTCAAGGCCAGGCTAGAGAGGCCCAGAGAGGCTGCCATAGATGGACCTCAACCTCCACCCCCAGCCCTGCACCCTCTGGGGTGGGAAGAGGGGTCAGGAGTGAGGGGGGAAGACGGGAATGGGGAAAAGGATGGGAGGAAGGTGGTGTATTACCCACTCTATTTGAATTGCCAGAAAGTTACATTAATTTTCCACAACTGAGGTCTATTCTGCCTGTTGTGGTAACTGGTCCCTGCTGCCTTCTCAACCCATGAACTTTCCTATCTTATTTTCTCCCCATTTCCTGTTGAGGTGGGGGGGAGAGAGAACATCTGAGTTCACCATGTAATGTTAGTTTTAGATGGAAATAACAAGAAACTTCTTTTTAGGAAAAGAAAAACTAGAAAAACAATGTTTGTAATTTGTATGTCTGTTTATTTGACTTTGTTGAATTTCCTAGGGAGCAATCTAAGAGTTTCATCAAGAAAAGGGGAACTAAGTGCTTTAAAGCGCTTGGCGTGTGCTTTGTATTGTAACTATTCCCAGCAAATTTGGAATATATTTTATACATTATGTCATATCAAGGAACCTATCCAGTATATTTCACCTTCCAGATCAAGAGACAATGGAAAGTCAAAGAGGAGAATTCTGGGTAGAGGACTAAGTTGCTGACAAAGGGCAAAGTTTAAATAAAACATGTTCAGTGGAGTTGAATCAATACTTTATTTGTTAAGGAGAAGTAAAAGTACAAAAAAGCTTGTACAACTAGGCATAAAAAAGTGAGAAATCAATTCTAGTTAATTCAAAATGCTTGAAGAGTCACCTATGCCATTATGTATGAATAATTCAGGAACAGAAATTTATTGCAGACACATATTGTTTGGTTTGGATTTAGTTTTGCCGCTCGCTTGACCTGAATCCTGTAAAGAATGATATTCAACTAATTGAAATAACATTTTGCAAGTAAGACAATACCTTAGGGATATTTCAAGACTAATCCTGAAATAAAATTTGAAAGATACAATGTCTGATAAAGTTTATATAAATAATGTTATTTTACAGTGTGTTAAACACTGTACGTGAGGGTCTTCTCATGCAAGTTGTGTTTGACTTTTGAAAACAGATCAGATTTCCGTTCCCCTTTTTTTCTCTCAGTCCCTCTTTATTCTTCCCTACAGGCCTCTCTCTCTCTGCAAGCATTGATCATGTTTGGAAATATTTATTGCCCTCCATCTTTTATTCACAAGAGGATTTTTTGCAAGACATTATTGAGAATAACTGAAATAAACCACAGTGGTACCAGATCCTTTCAGATGGAATCAGCACAAAAATATTACTCTTGTCCTGAGATGCTACACAGATATGTGAAACCATAAAAGACATGGGTTGACTGCACATGTGTGACAGTGACTTCCTGTGTTGCCATCATTGCAATGATTTCTCAAAAGCCAAGAAATATGGAATCCAAATATATTGGATTTTTATCTGTACGTTTTTTATTTTATCTGTATTATACTTACATTTGTTTGTCCTAGTGTAGGTCTATGTCTGTCAGCATCTCAAAATTTTTAAATTATAAATGGATACAAAAAGCAGAACAGCAGCTTCAGTAACAAAAAGGTGTCACCAGTCACTGGTTCAGAGTTACATTCAAGTCCAGTGTCAGGTCTAGGCTTAGAAACCAGGCAAAGGAAATAATTTTGTGGCTTGCTCACTAAACTAAACAGCTGCTCTCAAACAGGAAATTAAAATCATTCACCCACAGCAGGACTCTATTCATTGCATAGAAGATGTTCAGTGTATTGAATTTATGTAGATACAAGTTTTCAAGAGATGGTTGCTGTAATTTATATAAAACCTAAAGCCACCCAACATCAGTGTCTCCATTGCCAACAGCAAGCTTTAGGTATAGCCTGTGGCTAAGGTCTGAGAAATCCAGATGCTTAATTTGGGATTTATATATTGATTCACACACTTGTTTTCAGATGGCCTAATCCCCAACACAGTCTCATCCTTGGTGCACATAAAGCCCCCTAGTACCTCTGTGGTGGGTCTGAATATTGTTTCTATGTCTTCACTCACATATTAGCTATTGACATAAAAGAATTGAATAAAAAAATAGGCAGAGGAAGTGGCAGTACTTATACATTGCAGAATAGTCTTCTTGCCAGAGTATATGCATGCTTGGTCTTCTTAGGGACTTCAACC
>BJBW01006574.1:70846-100055 GCA_004320125.1 Scolopax mira
CAGTAACCACTAATAGTGGGGTTTGGGTTTTTTTTTGGTTTTGTTTCTAATATAAAATACATTAGCAGCATAAAAACCTTGAGTTCAAACTCCCCCATATTCAAGTTGGTTAAAAATCAGTTTTTCTTTCTGGGGACCTGTGCCCTAGCCAAAGGGATATTGTGAAGACATTTCTTCACAAATTATTATTATACTACAGAGGACTAGAACAAACCAGAATCAGAATTTTCACATGAAATTTGCATTTATAATGGTAGGCAGTAAACTTAAGAATTGATAAAGTAGGAAAAATCAAAGTAACTGGGAAAAAAACCCAACTAAACACCAAAATACTTTCAGTGAGCATGAGCTACATGGCTCGTGAATAAAATTGTATTATATCAAACATTTTTTATTGAGGCATACATCATTATCCTCTAGGTAAATTATTCAATGATTCATCGTCTAAAGAAATTTGCATAATTTGTCACTTATGAAACAATTCTTGAAATGCATTGTCTTGTTTTCATATCTATGGGAAGCCCTGTATAACAGAATAAACTCTTTTGAGGACACACAGGCAACTCATATCTAATTTTGTTAATTAAGTAAAATGCAAAGCAACAATCTCACTTGGGAGCTTTGCTAACTCCTGACGCCATTCATCCAAGTCATTAAAGTCATTTTAATCTGGCTGGAGTAGGCAGCACAAGAACATGCTGTAATTGAGAAAGAGAAGGAAAGCCAGTTGTACCATAAACTGGTCAGCGTTTCTTCATTACATTAGTTGTCGCAGATTAACAATTTGCCAATTTACTGCACCTACACAGTGACTTTTTTTTCCAATGAGTTTTAGGCACACGTTCTGTGTTAGAATAAGAGCTGTCTTTTTTGTTTTTTTACCATTTTAATGGTGGCATTCAGGAAACACACACAGTATAGGGTAGAATGCTTCAGATTGTAGTGGATTGTAGTGCTTCTTGAGAACCATTAAAAGTATATGTCCATAACCAGCACTGTTCTTGAATTATCTCCACAATATTCAGTGTATTTTAAAGGTATAAATTTGAAACATATTTTTTTTACCAAAAGGATTTGTGATTGCTAAACTTTATCTCTACAAAAACAGTGTGTTTGAAACTACAGATGTTGCTCAAAAAGGGATAAGATCTGCTTTCTTGGTTAAAAAAAAATAAATATTCAGATACAACATGTTGATTCAAGCAAGGTTAAAAACAAGGGCCATATAACTTTTGGCACATAACTGAACTAGCTAATTTGGGGATATAACTGCCCTACACTCATTAAAATGAATGGAGAGAAATAGGAAATCAATGGAGAAATATAGGACATTCCAGAGGTCATTTAGATTTCAGGTGGGTAGCATCAATCTCATTTTCTATAGAGTACAGAGGAAGTATAAGCTGACTATATTCCATTTCAGTCAGGTGCTCAAAGTCCATTGAGAATGGCCTCTACTGAAATAGAAGGAAAAGTTCCTGTAGACTTAACAGTCAGCACTGGGCATTAGATCAAACCTCCTGCCTTGAGCAGAACCAGATGGGAACATTTACCTTCTCATTGCTTCAGAGAGAAAACTATGTGTATCGTTTTTGAGGAGCCATGGATATGCAGAGTTGTTGATAGGCAAATGAAATGTTTAGGTGCTTTTTTGGTGGATTTTTATGTCCTCTATGATTCAGCGAGGTACATGTAATGCAGGCTTATAGGAGAAAGCACATACGCCATGAATGTTCAGGCCTTCTCTGCATTCCTCCCTAGGACATTTGGACTTCCATAGTTTTCTAATGGACATCCTGCTCAGCAGCTATGTTTTATGCTTTGTGTTCTTTAGAACTGGCTCTTCTTTTTGGTTTTCTGTGTTCTCCCTCCCTGAAAATATCAAATTATTGGTAATTTCATATTCAACCTCTTTTGACGAGGGTATACTTTTTTCCATATTGGACATGGCACATTCATCTATAATTTTATCACTGCAGTCAAATTAATACAAATAAAAATAAAACTTAGGTCGGGTTTGAAATCCAATAATAGCAATGCACAGTACTTTATTAGCTCAGTAGAACAGGTAACCATGGGAAATTAGAGATATTATCTCACTCACTAGAGAACACTGACATTTGATACAATAAAGTGTATATATTATGTATTCATTGTTAGCCAAATAAAAATAAATGCATGGATAAAGAATATAAATTAGAAGACAACTACACCTGCTCTCTCTTATGGTCAGGAAATTCTCTGTAGAGATGATGGCTTACTTATGGCTCTACGGTTATGAAGTTCGTTTCTCACCAACCTGATAAGCTGCTGTCATGTATGGCTCCTCCTGACAATATCTGTGAGGACAGACAGAGAATATTAATGTTGTTTTAAGGTATCTAAAGCTGTCTTTCTCTGCAAATATTTGCCTGGTACATACACAGTATGTGCATTAGCACTGTCTGTACCATCTCTGATTACAGCTATACTAATAAATTAAGTAGCATCAGAGATTATGCACTAACATCAAAATACGATTGATAAATACTTTTTTTTTTTTTTTTTAAACGTACTGCTCAGAGTTGGATTGGTCTCTTGCTTGGAAAAGTAGCATTCTCCCACACAAGTCCTGGTCACAATGCTGGTGTTAGCCTTGTTAGGAACCATTCCCAATAAGCAGTTTGAGAGTGGTGACTTGGGTTTGGAAGCTGAGAGAGTCCAACAGCACAGATATGGGCTTTTCCATGCCAGTTGCTCTCAGTCCCAGGAAAAGTTCCTAAAGGTATTTACTCATCTTAAACATAAGCCCTGTGTCTCACCTGGGGAAGACAGCTTTGACAAAAGCATTGTGAGGTTTGGGGCCAGTTCTTACCTACAGGTGTCCAGTATCCCTGAAGCCAGTCCAGCCTGAAATCTTCAAAGACTAAGAGCAGTTTCAGGCATCCTGAAGACATTTTCTCACATATCTGAGTTATCCTAAGGCTGGAATTCTAGGAAAGAAGGAAAGAAGGAAGGAAGGAAAGAAGGAAAGAAGAAGGGTTGGTGTCATCCCTTTCAATTATTTCAATTATTAACAAACAATTTCTAGTCTGCTATCATAATTTCTAGAATCAAATTCTTTTTCTGTGGATTTTCAATTTTTTTCTGTCTTCCTAGCCTGGATTATTTTACAAAAGATTTTTTTTTTTTTTTGGTTTGAAAAGAGCTTTTTTGTTCTACTTCACAATTGAAGCATGAAGGGTTTCTGTAAAAAGCACATCCTTCAAACAAAGTGTTTTGCTCTGTTTCAGAACAGTGTCTTCTAAGGAAAAGGTCCTAGCCACTGACTGTAACACCTAATGCTGGTACTATCATACATATTAATATACACCTGTGCAAGTACACACACACACAGGCACACATGTTAAGTTTTCTTTTAAAAAAGCTTTTCTGTACTAGCAAGAGCTCCAGATCAGTAAGGCATTATTATTATAATGTTGTTTCTCCCATAAGGAAATAAGACTGTGAATAAATTGTTCTCCATGTGTTATAGTCCTTCATTATGAAGCTTATAAATATAGCATTAAAGAAACTGCTAGTTTTCATTAGAGTCATTGTTATTATCTGCAAAATCTACCTCTGTAAGTATTGCAGCTTCTCAGAGGTGCACACTCCTGTCCAAAATGCTTCTCTGAGAGCTGAGACCTTCTTCCTCTGATTTCTCACCTGTGATACTGTTGAGTTAAGGATCACCAGGCAACACCCTGCTTTCAGCATTTGAAATCCCAGAAGACCTGTCACAGGGAGATGTCAGCAGGAAGGCAGACATCTCCATTCTCTAGTTGGGTGGTCAAAGAGCATGAGAAATAAGAGCATGAGGAAATATTCATCCTCTAAATCTCATAAACTGTTAAAATCCAAAGGGAATATTTAATCTTACTCTATGCCACCGACCTCCATGCAGGATTAGGCAAATGGACAGTAACTCCACTGACCACACAAAGAAAGGTTTTTAGTTTTCTTATTTTTTTTTTTTTTTTGTTGATACATGTAGACTAAAGAAGCAGTTTTCATTATTTCTCCCTCAGGCTCCCAGTATTGGTCTCTTCTTAGGAAGAAATCGTACAGAGTTGTCTTCCTGACCTTTTCTGCCTCTTTTAATCTTCTTCTGCATCTGTCTCCATGACTCACTGAAACCTGGTCCTACATCGGGAGAGTGGGTGTCTGCGGGCAGCTGCAGACACCCCCCTCCCGCCGAGCCCCCACTTGCCATGCAGGCACAACTGACCACTGGCTGGCCATGCCCAGTGGCTTCTTATCTGTGCTTCCCATGTGCCAGAGGCAGCGAGGCACACAGCAACACCCAGCAGCCTCTTAGAGACAAGCGTGACATCCATGGCATGATTGAAATAGGCAGATCGGGAACACGTGGCTTTCCTGCAGAAATAGGGGGTGGTCACTTTGGTGTCCAAGCTTTATAGAGCTGGTTTAGTGTGTTTCCAGCTTAGCTTTTTCTCTATAAAGAGAAGTGGAAACTAAATTCAAGCAAAACAAAGCAAAATAACCCCAACCCAAAAAAAGCCAAAAAGAAACCCACAAAGCATGAGATTAATTGCAAGCTTATACCACATGCTGTAAAATGTAGATAATTGTCTTTGCTCTTTGAAACAGAAATTGCATGGGTGCTAATTGGCCCATTTAATTTGCACTGTCTCTGAGGGTTTAATCCCTTGGCTGTTATGGGTTACAGGCTGAAAGCCCAGCTAGTCCACTGCATGCACATCAGTATAAAAGGTTTGGCAGCTGCTCAGACTCATATGAGGGAAACGACATCAGTGCTCCCAGTCTTCTCAGGTTCTACCTTCTTGGCTCAGAGGAAAAATAAGTTTTTGCATACATAGGCTTCTTGTCCACCAGTGTTTCAGTGAGCAGCAAGACCTCTTTCTTTTTGTTTCCCTCCTTGTACTGAAAAATGGCGCTTAACTCATAAATAATCTCCCTTGTGGAGATGTAGGTTTTGTCTATATTATTATTTTCCTGAGACCAGAATATTTGCGCCACAGTGCCTTCCTGATATGAATGCAGACAAACAACACTGACTAAAGAAACGTGTGCCAGTCACAGAAGGATTTGGCCTGTCTTTACCTAAGGAGCTTCTGCCAGCTCACATTTGCCAGTCAGGTGGCAGCCCTGTTGCCGTTCTGAAGATGAGCCAACAGAAGTCAACATAAAGATGCCTTTTTGGAAGTAAAACCATTCCTTGATTGACAGAAAGGGATACCAGGCATTTGCATGCCAGGGTGACTGCACAGCCATTCAAACTGCAGCTGCACATAAACTAGATCTACCTGTAGGGCAGACCTCAGGCTGTGACCATCTACATTTTGGAAAAAATTAAAAAAAAAAAAGAAAAAAAGGTGTGAAAAAGTGTGAACAGAAATCCAGGACTCCTGCTGCCTCACAACTCTCCCTTAAGCACACATACATGCTCCTGGAAGGTTGTAGCATCTGTTTTTGAAAGCAGCTTTGTGGCACAGTAGTGTGATATAATAGAGGGCAGGTTCCTCCCTGTCCTACCTTCCTATTCCCCTCCACCTGTTTTTAGGCTGCAGCACATGTCTCCATGCCTGGCCCATCTCCGTGCTGCTCGTTAGCTCACAAACGTTGCACTGTTTCTCTGTCAAGAGTTTTGTTTGTTTTCTGACTGCCACGCACAGATTCCACTGGGAAATCAGAGTGGACCTTCTCATTGTTGCTTTGTTGTCATTATGGTAATCTTAAAAAAAAAAAGACCCAAACACACAAAAATAAAAAACCAAAGGACATGTAACATTCTTGTCAGAATGAAGATGCCTCTTTCGACTGTCTCTGAGAAATGATCTGTGTGTGTAAAATTAAATATAGCAGGTACTTTATCTAACTGTCAATTCATTCAACTCTTCCACTCTTAAAAAGCAGAAATGAACTTCAGGAACTGGAAATGTGTACAAACAGATAAGAGATGTGACAATTCTAATCTTAAGCATTAAGACTGTGTTGAACTTTCCTCATGGCACGTGATGATATTTTTCTCAAGTGATGGTCTTGAGAGAGATGTGTTATTTTTTGTTATTCGTAATGCCTAAGAGTTTTAGCCAAAGAAAAGCTTCATTAATCTCTTGAAATAGGAAGAGCTGGTTATTGTTGAGGCACAGAAGACAGGAAAGGTCCAGGGGACAAGAAGTACTATTTAAAAATATGATGTGAGATTGAGAGATTAAATTATGTTCTGTGGATCACACAGAGGTTACATCTATATTTGTGAGCTAGTAGCAGTAGAACACAAGCTTAAATATTGTCTGTGATCATCCATAATATTTGGTCCTTTACATGGTTGTAGTGTCTGCCAAGATACATTGTTCTGCTGGGCAGAGTTTACTGGAGATCATGAACCCTCATGGTATGAGCAGTCACTCTGTTTGGGAAGAAACAGAGTTGACCCCTAAAGTTGCTGGTTGTGCTGCATCACTTAGCCTTAGGGCCAGAAATGGAACTTGTTCTTTATTTAGCTTATTGGATCAAGAACTGGTCTGGTATCTGTTGACCCTCAGATGCAGGAAGATGTTTGCCTTGAAGGCTTCCTTCTCTATTTCTTCAAGAGCAATTTTCCTTCCAAACATAAATACTAACAGGAGCTATATCTTTTCATTCTTTCCAGAATTAACAAAGGGAGCTAGTAGCATGTAAATAAATCCACATGAGAGGGAGACATCGTTTAATTGGATGGGAGTAGGTGAAGGCTAGAGGCTTATACTGGATACGATTACTAGCAGGCAGGCAATTTATCTGCTCTCTCACTCTTGAGACATGTTTATGGTTTGGGTATTCATAGTAATCATTAGCATGGATAAGTGTTGCTTTATTTTGTATGAACAATTTACAGCATGTTTTCTTAATTTTTTTACCCTTTGTTTGACTGCTCAAAAAGCTGCAGAGAAATCTCTGTAGGGAAAAAAGCACAGTAGCTATTATTTCAAAGTACCTGCACCTCCAGGTACAAATTGTTTTCTTTGTGAGCATAAATACTGGCATTTTGAGAAAAAAACGCTGTTACAGATCCTGTCCCATGTCCATGAATGCCTGTGCTGTAGTGGAAGACTGACGGGGAAGATACACACTGCCGTTAGCTGCCCAAATTGGCTAAGAGGTTGGACATTCATTCCCCAGTATCTTACATGGGAGAGAAGACTTTTTCACAGAATGTTTGAATGGCTCAGATAGTTGTTTGGGTTTTCTTAACTGATTTGAAGCAAAGTTTTGACTGGCTAAATCCTTGGTGTCATTCTGAAAGTAACAATTTCTAGACCTTCTATTTGTTTGCATCCTGATAATGTTAACGCATGTTTTGACAGACTGTTTCAGCAGTACCTTTGGTTTCAGTCTTACAAAGGACAAAATATCCCTTGGTATTTTCATTAATTTTGTCATTAATTATTTGCTCTATTTCAAAGGCCAACTACTATCTTTTTGGAATCAGACTGTTAGTTCAATTTTTACACTAGCAGGTGACTTAGAGAACTCAGTTAAATAATTATGCATCTGTCTTAAGGCTTGAAAATGTTGACCGTTATGGCTAGCTCATTATATTTGACATATAATGGACTTTTTTGGTGGCTTTGGGTGGTTTGTTGGGTTTTGTTTTGGGTTTTGGGTATGTGTGTGTAGGGAGAAAGTCATGGGATCACAGGCAGCACTCTGACTTCTTGTTTTCTGTTTCCATTATTTTTCTGACTGATCCTTCAAGAAGCAGGTCTATCTGCTTTTAAGATTGGAAACTTCAGCATAAATTTATGAAAACTTTTGAAGGTAAAACTAAACCCCACAAATGTAGTAACTCCGCTTTCATATCATGAAAAATAAAAAAAGGCTCTAAATAATTTATTCAGCATTTAATTCTTACTCACAATGAAAGGTATGCAGCCAGCCTTAGTGCTCATCTGTATCTCTTAAGTCTTAGGCCAATAAATATCATGGTCAAGAAAACATCCTGAAAGCACTTTCTTATATGAGGATATACATTTTGTTCTGATTTAAGAAATATGTATTTAAAATCATCTACTCCTCTCATGTCTCTGGTTGGAAATAATGTGACCTGTTACTTTGAAAATGTGGGCACAACAGATCTACTCTTCTTATAATAAGTCAACATGAAAGAACATAAGTTATTCTTTTTAAGACATAGCAAAATGTTTGCAGTTTGAACTCAGGATTGGAGACTGTATCATTTAAAGAACAACAGCTGGTGATATTTATGCCTACTAGAGAACAATGTGTGCTCTTCCCTAAAGTACCTCCAACTTTTATCTTGGCAGTGAGCCATACCGCATATAAAAGATAATCAATGATCTGACTCAATATTTATAATGCAATTCGCAAGATGAATCTATTTGTGATTGAGCTAAATCTTTGAATGCAGCCCTTAGGAGGGAAAATGTCTCAGAACTAAAGGAATCTTAGTTTCACCTTCTCTGAGATACATATGTAAATACGTGAGTTATAGACAGAACAGTCAAAGGACAGTACTGAGGTCACTAACTCTCTAGTTTTAATACTTCATAGAATACTATATGAGATATCACATACAGCAAATTTTATCCTTCCTGCTGTGTGTATAGTCCATGTGAGCTTTTGTGTGTGCCTGATGTCCCTGAAATTTCTTGCATTGTGGTGGTGTACACAAGGAAACAAAGCGAGCTATTTGAAACAAAGGTTGAAGTTCCTTCCTTGACATCACTGCTCACTGTGATTTCTGAGCATTATTTCCAAACACAACAAAATAAAGCAGTCTGTCAAACTTCCCTACAACTTTTGAAGTTACCTTGGGGTCTGTCTTGGAAACCTTTGAGGCTGATTGCAGTGAATCACTTTTACAGCCAGCTCAGCCACGAAGGAGACAGAGCTGTCATTGCATGAATGAGAGCTCTGCAACACAATAATGTCTGGAGTTTATACTAACATGACTGGAGAAAATTACATAAGCCAAATTTCCAGTTTTAAGGTGCAGCTTTAAGGGCTCTGCTTTTGAAATATAAGCTTAGAAAGTTTTCCAGCCTTGTGATGTACTGCTAATAAGGTGGGTAGACAATAAATTAAATGAACTACTAATATGCTGCCAGATATCACTATTCACAGATGACTGCTACAATTATTGCTAGGTAGTTTGGCACAATTCCAAGACTCCTAACATATAGTCTAGGACACTCAAACAAATGAGCAGCTCCTTGGTTATGTGCTGCTGTAAGCACTGCCAGCTTTGCACTTGCTAGGCATATGGCATCATCCTCTGTTGGAAAATAGACCTGACTTCTGATCCAGATATCTCAGCTCTGAGCAGTATGAAGAATGATATTCCATCACAGGAAAAATATCTGGAATGAATGACTTCCAGGTGACACTCTTGCGTTGATTTTAATACTACAGACAAATGTAAATCTTATTCTGACTATTTTAATTGTTCTTTACCATTATTTTTTAACAGTTCTTTACGCTTAATATTTAGCAAGGTTTTGTCTTAGCTGTGCCTGTAACTTTGTGTCACTAAAGAGAAGTAAAGACTGTATTCATTCCCACTTGAGCAAGAGAAGAATTTCCCCAGATGCTGATTCCATGTTTGAAGGAGAAGAAAGTCCTCATTTTCAGCGCACGTCCGTGTAGGTGAGGATATGGTGGAAAGTAAGAGATGGAGATGGAGATATGATCTGCCACCACTGCCTTTGTGGCAGGCAAAAGAGTGAATTGTATGAGTGAAGGAGAGTGTGAACTCACATACACAATTTTTTTACTGCTTTACTAGAATTAATGCTAATGACAAAAGACAATGATTCTAGAGCTTAAATGCAAATTCAAGAAGAAGGGGAAATATCTTCCAAGCAAATCCTTCTCTATTGCTCCTATGGGGGCGAAAAACTCCCAGGCAAAGTCAGAATAATGCCTTGTATTACACTAGAATGGATTCTTCCAAGACATGTTGCCAATTTAGATGAGATAATAGGAATTTGTTCTACATTTGCATATAAACAGGTAGAATTCAGAAAGTCAAGCTCATTCTTAGAATAACAAAATGTCTTATTTCCATTAAAAAAATATAGATTTCTTAGGGGATCTCTAGAAGGACAGGTAACAGAGAGTAGTTCTTGCTTGAGGTCTAGAAGGTCCATCCTAACCCCTCTTTGATATTACTGGTCATTAGATCAGACGTTCATTAACCTCTGTTGTGTCAGGATATATGTATTAACAAAGAATAGCTTCCTGAATAAGGAACTTTCAGTTCTAAATAGATGTTTGTTTATCATCTTGGTCTGTTTCTAGCATATTATTATGCAAATATCTAGATGACATCAAATCATAATCTTTCTGCCCCTAATCTAAGAAGATTTGCAGTAGTGTTCAGGTATTATAGCAATGACCACAGTGGACAAACTGTCTATAGCCAGGCTTATACTTGGGTGAGTTTCTGATCATCTGGGTCAAAAGAGTAGATCTAATACTTTAGGAAATTCTGATAAGTGACAAAGAACATTTTTTTTTTTAATATTTTTATGACAAAAGTTATCTTCCTACCTTTAGGCACTGGGAAATAGGAAAAAAATAGAAACGTGTAGAATTACTAGAGAAAAAAGAGGCAGGAGCTTTAATGGCACTTTACTTAATGAAGATTAGGTATATTAAGTATTTTCTGTCCATAAATTGAGTTCTGGGCACTTTGTGTGTAAAGATAAATACTGTTAGTTTTATGAGTGTGTTTGTGTGAATGTGACATCAGTATTTTTCTAAATAAATAAGAAATTAGCTCTTAACCTGGTAGCTAGATCTGAAACAATGTAGACACAAAAAGATTAAATTAGATAACATTAAATTAGATTTGATGAGACTATAGATGAAATTTGGAGTGTATAAAATTATTTTCCTTAGGCCCAAGGTGAGACATTAATCTTACCTAACCTTAACTGTCTAAAAGTAAGCTGTCTGGACTATCATTTAGGTTCATACTACTATCAATGAACAGATAAATGAGCACTTCCAGAAGGTCATTCATCCCATTTTAAAATGTCTGTCTCTGGAGTTCCCAATCTGTTTCTTTTGATTCTCTATATAGAGTCTAGCTGAGTAGCTTAGACACAATGCCTAACTTGGAGCAAGCGTGATTATAAACTGTTATATTTTCAAAATTATTCATGAATCTACCTTATATACTTACATAGCATTAACCCTTCTCTCCAGACGGAGATGAAATAATCAACATTTTGTTCATAAATGACAGGCACTTTTTAATACAGAGTAAAACTTAAAGTTTATGGAATGGACATCAAAATGACACTTGGACCTCAAAATTATGTCAATTTGCGTTCTATGTTTACATGTTCAGATGATTGGAGAATGTCGGTAGTATGCTGGAATTTGTTTGCTTTTTCCATTGCAAAATGTAAATATATAGTCCTCTATTATTGTTAAAAGAGCATTTGATGTTCCATAGTATTTGTTCATTACCAGTGAACGTGGTAATGTGAACAGAAGCTCAGTCCCCATAGGCTCTGACTTCTGTAATTAGGCTAGACAGCATTTTTAGAAATGCTAAACTTCTAGTACTAATTGGACTATAAGTAGAAGTAGAAAGAAATTCAGCAATATGCATAGCTTCATTGCTTTTTTTTCTTTATTATTATTTTTTTAATTTTTTTTTTTATATTATGAAGCCACAATGATCTGTGGTTTCAAGGAAAATCTAGCTTTAATTTATCTCCAGCCAGCATGAGGCCAAATCAAAACTGCAACTTGCAGGAGCTGCATTGAGCAAGTCACCTTTTTGTGTTGAAACTTGCTCCATTTCTGCCCTGCTGTCATCCCGTGCTGCATACAGGAGAAGCTATCCTGCTTTATCCCATTGTTTATAGCGTGGACCCAGTGGCTCACATTGAGTCTTCTGGCTGGTGTAATTGATTTCAGGACACTATTTGAAATATAACGAAGAAATCAACTCTCTGCCCTTCAACACTGCTGACAGGTCCACTTAGGCTGAAGTCCATTCACTAAATACCTGCAGAAAAAGTAATATGAAATTGTGGTTGACAGTAGCTTCAGAGGCAATTGCTTTTGATCAAAAAATTTAGATTAAAGGTGAAGCAAGGAGACAAAAGAGGCTGTGCTGTCCATGCTGTAGTACACAATTTTCTTTTCTCTCTTTAGCAAAATTTGTTGGTTTTACAAGACCTGGGACATCAATCACAGATGTGAGCTCTTGAGGCAAATGCCTGAACTTTTGAGTGAATAAAGAAGAGTCAGAGCTGATTTGCTGCAATATTTTAACTGTGTATGAGATGAACAATGGAAAATGCTAGGAGGGAAGAATAACTTGAGTATTGCAGAGTAAGTAGGAACTAGACTATCGATATTAGAAGAAAGACTTTTTGGTGGGAAAAAGACACTGCATATGACAAAGCAGGCATTACCTTTTTTCGGTAACGTCCCTCATCCCCATTCCACAATTCACCACAATATGTGAGTTTGCATGTTCATCTATGCCTTATTCAGTCCACCCTGAGGTACCTACAGGGCACCATAACCAGGTGAAGGGATAGCCCTGTTTGGCTTCATAGATGGATTTGCTTGTACTCCTCTCTCTGCTGAAAGGTCTGCAGGCTGTCTGTATTTATTTGATGTGACAGCTCTTCCCCTTTGAGTTACACCTAAATTCATTGTTGTCCTCCTCTGCTTTTACTGCAAAAAAATAGAGTCTTTAGAAATCCTGTACTTGTGTATGGAATGTCAGTACGGATACAGTATACACAAGTATAATTTGGATGCTACTTAGTCGTTGCTTTGCTAACCCAAATTCATACATCAGGGAGTGTGGAACTGGAAGCAATATTAAGCATTCATCTATTTCCATCCAGTTCATTAATTCACGAGTATGTGTACAATTCTGACAGGCATTTCCTCCTCTCAGTTCCTAAGAAAAAGACCAAAGATAAAGATTCACAGTATCTCCATGTGGGTGTTCACACCCAGCAGTACCTCCTGAGACCCCAGAATGTAGCACCTTTAAAGAGTGGGAAGGAATCATCCTGTAAAACAGTTCTTTCACCTTTAATGCACAAATAGAAGACTGAAGTGAAATTAACATAGTTGACGGACAACGTGCTGTATACCCAGGAATCAAAAAAGGGTGAGAATAATGTGGTAAAACCCCAAGAACTTTTAAGAAGTAAGAAAACTGCTAACTGATTGATTTACCATTTTGTGTAGCTGAAACACCACAGAGATAGACATGCAAGGAATGGGAACAATGGTAAGAATAGCCACACTCTTATCTGATATGCATTTGAGAAACAAAAAACCCATTGAAGAGGTCAATTTTATTTGTGTTATTTGTCTCTGGTGAATGTCCAAAGATGTAAGAATATGTAGGACCATAATATGTAAGATCATATTATTTATGACCCACATACAGTGGATCTGTGGATCGACAGTGATGTATTGTCATCTGAGGGACAAGAGGGACACCAAACTCTCACCATGTGTAATATCTTACTGGATGCTGCCTGTGATGGTGAGATTACTTACTTAATTTGCTATCTATACATAATAGTAAGTGGTTAATCACTGGCCTGAGATATATATTTTTCAATAGATCTGCCTGATGAATGCCAATCCATCAAGTTTTTTAAGTTCTTAAGTAAATTCTTCCAAGTGTTTAATTACCCAAACATTTAGAATGTTTTCCTTTTCTACACCATATTTTTTAAAATTTTTTAAATATATTTTATTTTTCTAGCCTTTCCTTAGTGGCCACAGAAAATAATCAATCGCTACTGCATCTTGAAAATGGAAGTGTTGATCTCATTTTCTCAACATAAGCAAAACAAATAAACAACAACAAAAAAAAATAGAGACCATAAGGAAAGAAAAAAGATAAGACTTAACAAAATACCAATGAAAGCCAATACAAGACTCTGCAGTAAAACCCAAGATTTCCTGACCTTCATCTCATCCACTGTGGCTTTTCTTCTAAAGGATTCCTCTCTGAGTCCAGGTTTTCTCTATTGTGTGCATGTATACAAGGAGCAGTGTAATAGGTTACCAGGTTTAGTGCTAAGGAACCATTATCTGAAGTTAGAGTACAAAAACTTTTTCAGTTCATTATCCAAGACACCAGCCTGCATATATTTATCAAAGACTGTCTTTGTCATCACTAACATGCTAACATTATGCTACACTTTTCCCATTCTATATTAAGATAGACATCACACATTTCTAAAATGCAGTATGTGTTAGAAGGACGTCTGGCCAGACCCATCTATTCACTTTAAACCTGATTTTACACCTTCAGCCTATATAAAAGCCTTTCAGCCTTTGTTCCCATCCTTTAAAAGCTTGTTGATCTTTTCAGTCACACTCCTGCAAGTTTCAAGAACTCCCAGGAAGCCAATACGTACACACAGTGAGTCTGATGTTTGCTTCACTTCCACAAAAATTGCACACAGATGCGTTCTTTTATTTCCTTTGTGATGTTAAGATCAGCTAATCACACCCAGGCATCTTTTGAAGTTCTGTTGCCTTCCTCACAGCCACCCATTTAGAAAATTAGATCTTTGAATACTGAAAGGTGCACACGGAGTTTTTCTGAAGCTGCCTAGACATAAAGGGACAACATTGTGTAAAAGTGACATCTTCAGAAGGGGCCACTTTTACAGACAGCAATCTACCGGGTAACTGGACATTGATTTTCTATCCAGTATATCTACCTTGCTGTTAATGCCTAGTAGGTAGCACAATCACACTGTGGAAACCAGAGGGAAAAGGCCTGGAAACAAGCGGGCTCCCTTCATGCTGATTCAATTGAGCGAGACTGTCCACAAAATGAATGTTCAAGAGTCACAACTGTGCTAAATGCTCATGCTAGGATGCTAGTTGTAAGGGACAACAAGGACATAATTAAGAGAAGTATACAGGTATGGAGCAGTGGGTGAAAGCAGTGTGCTAAAAGGAAGATGCAACCACTGTAACACTTACAACAGGGTAGCTTGAAGAAGTCCCTCACCAGTGGGAAATTTCTTAGATAGCTATATGTCTGTGCATCATGGCTGTATCTGTGCTAAGATTAGTGTCAGTGACTACCTCCAAGCAGTGGAGCTCCATTGTCCTCACTGCTTAATTGATGTAGTGCAACAAAAAATTGCTGTGCAGACTTCAGGGACCAGCTCAGGCCCAAAATGAATTCTAAGAGATAACTTGCCTACTACCTTGTTTCAAAACCTAAGTGAAATTATTGGTATGTGTGGGGACACATCCATGCCAGCTCTAGAGCAGATCTCAAGCACATATAGTTTACAAGCTATAGTTTTTTCTCTTTCTAGTTGCTAGAGCTTATACAGAGTAAATTTCAGTGAGTCTACAAACAGAATATATTTCCTTTCTTGAAAGGGAACCTATACCAGGAATACTCTCGCAAGTGAAAAATGTTAGCAATACTATATGCATTATTTACATTCACATTTTAGCTTGCAGTTGCAATATCTGTATTTTTTCCTCTGAGTTCCACTGAAAAAATGATTGCAACATGCCCCTCATACATTGATCTTGCTAATGAGATCATTGTTGCAGCCACAGATTTAGAACAACAACAAATGGCTATAAAATTCTACCAACGGCTGGAGCAGATGCATGGAATGACCTTTTGGAGATTGCTTGAGGAAACCTTGTAAAAATCTCTTTTTTTGGCTAAACCCATGTTTACTGAAAAGCTAATGTTTTTTCACTGCCTTATGTGCAGTTAAAGACTGTAATTAGGCTGACACCAGTCATAACTTTTCATGCTTCATGGCAGCCCCCACCTAAGCTATTAATTTACCACCTGCTAAAGTTCTTGAAGAAATGAGCTGTCAAGAGTTTTTCTTAAGCTAAGAGTGCTTTCAAACAAAGGAAGGACTTTGGAGAATGAAATATGTAAAATATCCCAATGGATTTCATCACACTATTTCACATAGTTCATATGCAATTAAAAAGCTGAATGTTGAGAATATTTAGCTACTTCTGAGCCTTGCCTCAGACCAGTCCTCCACTACCAGTGTTTGTTCTGCATGTCTGAAAGTCACACTTAGTAATATTACAGTGGCTTGGTTAAATACGATGGTAGAATAGGGTTGCTATTCATTATAAATCGTTTGTAATTTTACTGGAATAATTGATACCAAAATTGGATTCAATATATTATAGAATATCTTGAATATAGAAGTTTACATTTCAAAACTTGGTTGACAAACGCAAATTTTCTTAAACATTTAAATCAGAAATGTATCAGCCATCTTACAGGCATGAAGAATATATTTAGAAAAAATCCCTTCCATGTTGGCTGAACACTAAAACTTGGGATGGGTGGTTTAACTTGTGTACAGTGTTACTCAGTTATTCATTTAAGGTTAAGGACTTTACTGAAGAGGGCTGAGGGAAAAAAAAGGTAAAATGCTTTGTTGAATTGAATTCTCTCACTGATTTTCCCAAGGTGGCTTCATGTATAAACATTTTTTTTTTTCCTTTTGGAACAACAAGATGAGAATCATTCATTACTTTTTCCCATTACATGGGAGTTTATGGATGCTTCTTCCTGCTTTTTTACAGTTGAAATACAGGGAGGTAAAGACATGTGAAGGACAAGATGCCACATAAAGGTTTGTATCACCTTGTTGTCTGGACATGTGGAGCAAAAACTTTGCCTGTAACATCATATGAAATTCCAGCAGGTTGTGAACACCACATAAAAAATTAGTGGCTCTAAAAAAGGGCTGAGAGTCACAGTCCTGAACTGTCCCTTCCCAGAGCAATTGTAAACTGCTAATGCAGTCCTGGCTGTATAAATAAGGAAATTTAACACAAAAGAGAGCACATATTCAAATTCCTCAATAGAATGTGGTTAAGAATAGATAAAATGTGTCTTTCTTTTGTTCACATCAACATAAAAGGAATCTTCTTAGTCTGGATAAAATGAAAAAATCCCAAAGTATATGGGAATGGGAGAAAACTTTTAACAGTAAAAAAATTAAGAGTTCAACCCATTTAGTTTTTTAAATAGAATAATGAAAGGTGACTTGGACACTTTTAAAATAATTTCAGTGAATGCCTGATTTACTTTTTTTTGTTTTAAAGAACCAATAAGATATAATTAGAACTACTATCTAGACACTGAAGCTGGCAGAACTCAAATTAGGAGTTCTTAGCAAAGCTGAAGGAAGTAAAGTGTTCTGCATTTATATCTTTAACTCACCTGATTCCTGTCTTTCTGGAATTCTTTGCTAACATACATACCAAGATCAAGGTCTCAGTAAGTGTTTCAGTTGCACACTGTGGACATAAATCAGAGCTTTCAAAACACAGTCCCACTCCTTCCCATCTTGCTGATCCTCTTTCTCTCTCTCTACCTTAGCTCTCAACCTTGTGGTTTCTCAAATTAGACAGATTCTGCTTTCTAATATTGGAGTTATTCCTCTCTCGCCCTGCTAGTGAGATTTCTGCCCACAGTTTTGTTTCACTGCGTGGTCAGTCGGTTGTGGTCAGAGTTGGTGTGAAGGAGGGGATAGAATTGTGGTGTCAGGAGGGAGCACACAAGAGGAGTGAGTAATCACAGGGCAGAGGAGTAATTCTCCTCTACGTGGGAGTGAGCCATTAGAGTAGATGAACCATAATGATAGTACCCTTCCACTCTGCTAATTAACAAGCCCAGTTTCCACTGAACTGTTTCAGAACAGCACTTCCTAAGTGTTTTCATAGATAATTGTTTCAAGCTTTTTCCAAGGTGACAAAAAGTTTATTACAGAACCACAGACTAATACAAAGTTTCTTTAAAGCAAGTATTTGATAAATCAGAGGCAAATTTGAATACTTAAAACAAATAAATGACTTTGCATTTATAACATTTATATTTTATTTGTCTTAAATATATAAATATTTATAAATATATTTACGTGTCTTAAATATAAAAAAAAAAATTAATTTTCTGGACATCTGGTTTTACCAGTTTCCATTTGGAATGTAGTAGATATTTAAATTCACAATTTTGTTGACACCCAATGCATAAAAAACACAATTATATTCTTTTTTTCATCCAGTTCTAATTTTAAAAGTATAAAATATATAAAAAAATATGGCTAATACATAATGTTAAATCCTTAAATATGATATATTTGAAAATAAGTTTTGTATGACAAAGCCAATACAAAATTAGTAATATCAGCCTCTTAACAATTTCAAAGTGCAGTACTCATCAAAACACACATAGCCACTAGCTCACTTTATGGTCATTCATTGGTTCTTTATCTCTGTCTACATTCCTTTTTTTTAAAAAAAACTGTCTTCCCACCACTTCTTTTGTTTCTAGGAGTACTCAGTTCAGTTCTTACATATGAGTTGGATTACTACAGCATCATCATCATCATTAATACTATAATTATTCTTATTAATACTTCCATAGTATACATGATTATAATTATATAAATAGTTTATCAACCAGAATATATAGTGCCTACAATATTATAAGAGCAGGATCAATGACTTAGTTATAGCATTGTTCTTTAATGTTTATTAGTGAAAACTTATAATTTCTTCTCACAAACAAGAAGTATAATTATATTTAAGTATTTGATTACTGAAAAAAGTATATTTTCATGAATTATCATTTGCTAAGATGATTTTTTTCTTTATGCATTATTTATTCATTGATTAACTTTACTCATTGGAATGCCAAAAATATCTAGGCAAACAACCATATAACAGAAAAGAAAACATAATAAGTTGTAAATAGTGAAACACATGACTGAAGATAAACACTTTGTAAACGTTCACTTGGCTGATGTATATATATATTTTTTATATACACCATTTCATAGGATCATAAAATGGTTTAGGTTGGAAGGGACCTTTAAAGGTCACCAAGTCAAACCCCCCTGAAATAAGCAGGGACATCATAAACTCAATCCCTTTATTGATACCAGGTTGGTATCAAGCCCCGTATTGATAGCCCAAGTTTCCCGGGTTGCCTGAAGCTCACCATGACACTTTTCCAGGAGATGTCGGGGGTGGCTGAAATCCTCCAGCAGGACAAGAAACTGCGAGCATGATACCTCATGTAGCTGGAGTGAGAAGGCTTTGTCATAGGCTCCCTTTGATCAGGTGGCCTGTAGTAGACACCAGCCACAAGGTGTCCTTTGTTGCCTTAGTCTCTAAATTGTACCCAAATAAATGTCAATATTGTCCTGCAAATAACTACAGAGAAAGAATAAAGGTCTACAGGGCTGTGCCATTAGTGCAAACTGGTTACTAAT
Organism: Scolopax mira; assembly: GCA_004320125.1. Taxonomy (NCBI): domain Eukaryota; kingdom Metazoa; phylum Chordata; class Aves; order Charadriiformes; family Scolopacidae; genus Scolopax; species Scolopax mira. The sequence continues at coordinate 90,157 of BJBW01006574.1, forward strand.
TTAAGACAATTTAATTTGCTCTCAAGCAATGCAGGGGCTTTAAACCACGACATCTTTAAAAAAAAATCCAGGATGTTTAATTTGCCAATCCTCTTCTTAAAGTAAAAGTTTTGAATGTACTTTTTTTCCTTAAATAAAGCCATCCTTCAATAAGAGAGGGATTCAGGAACTACTTTTAATGAGTAGTAGTAAATTTCACAGGAATTAAGAGATCAGGCAAAGAATCTCCTTGGTCCTTTGTTGTATGTATCTATCTCTTATCTAATCTTGTATTTACAATCTTATTGAGATATATAAATGTTCTTGACTTCTTGGGGACTTTTCCCAGTGAAAAGAATTGTGAAAATTATTAATTATTTTGATAATGAAGGTCCTAAGTTAAAAATGTTTTGTCCACAGATTCAGATTCTTTCACAGCTGTAAACAAATTGTAAATGAACTTAAAGAAAATCAATCCACACTAGTTGATAGCGCATATTTGTTCATATTAGGTACAAATCAACACTTATGTATGGTCTAAACAAAGATATACACTATGAAAGGTTCTGAGGTTTTCTGAGTTGCAAACCAAAAATCAATAATGCTATGTAACTACATTAATTTTCTCATTGTTGCAGTTTAATTTTCACTTTGGCTATAAAGATGATGACATTGTAATTTGTTCATTAAATTATTTTCTATTCTAAACTGCTACTATATCATAAATACGGTAAGTGAAACCAATTTAAAATGTTGAAAAAGAAATACTAAGGTTAACCTTTCAATTTGGATTCTAAGAAAAATAATTGTTCAGCCATTAGCTATAGCAGAATGTTAATATAACTGCCAAGAACTGTTAAGAGAAAAATGTTTGTGCCACACTAGAAGTAAATAAATAAATAAATACAGACAATTCACAGTAAATTAAAACATATTGACCTAATTTTCTAGCAACTGAAAAATCTGCAGAAAGAGGACCTGCTGGTATAAATTATGTATTTCCTATGTCAGTAGAGAAGACAGAACTGGCTGGTGACTAAATTTCCCCAATCATTATCTTTTTACATTTATCTTCAGATGTGTAGATACATAACTTATATGAGGCCATTCAGGAGGTTCATCCCTATGGCATATTGGTAATATCTTCAAAAATCAGGAGTTGGAGCCAAACCCTGGGGCCACTTTAAATGGCAGGAGCCATGTGTTGTTTTCTTAAGAATATTCTTCTGATTGTCTTTTCAGCCTTGAGATTGAGGTGACTTCTCATTTCACTTCCTTTCTCCATGATCGCAAGGTCTAGGAAAATTTATAGCACACAAGTAGCTGGGACCTAGAAGAAAATAAAAGTAAACAACAAACATCACATCATGAAATGGGGAGATAGTTCTTAATGTTCTTACACAACTAACATCTCCGTAAGACCTGCAGCAGCATTAAGTCAGTAGATCCTGTCTGAGCAGGTACTTTGCATTCCTCAGCCCTTCGCAGTACCTCAGCCCTCCTCTGGAGCTCTGCTGCTTCCAAGACAAGCATCCTCTGTCAAAACCTTCAATCTTCACGCACAATAAACTGTGAATTACCTTGATTTTGTTGTCACTAACACTTTTCACCACAGTTTTTGACTTTCGAGGAGAGTTCACTGATCTGAAACAGCTTTGGAGCCATGCTGCAGGGTGACAATTTGCCATTAAGCTTGTGTTAGGGGATGTTCATCCTTGCTCAGTGGAAGTGATGTCTTTTTAAAAGAGTTTATCCATTTACTCTATAGTCTCTGGATTCAAAATTAAGATGTACAGAGTAATTGTGTCCACAATTCTTAGTAGTAGATCTCTACAAAGGTGACTTGTAACACTTGGCCTTGGCTTTCATCTGTACTCCATGCAGTGTCCCAAAATTCCTGATGCATGCTTAGGTGTTCTTTAGTGTGTGTGTGTGTCATTTTGCATTGCTTTGTTTCAAAGCACAGCAATAATGGGAGGGCTGTGCTTGTAGCTTGTAAAGTGTTGGGGTTTTGCACCACAAATCTGAAGATGTGAATTGCATTCTATGGGTATAGGATTCATAGAATCATAGAGTCACAGAATGGTTCAATTGGAAGGGTCCTTAAAGATCATTGAGTTCCAATCCCCCTGCCCTAGTCAGGAACACTTCCCACTAGACCAGGTTGCTCAAAGCCCCTCCAGCCTGGCCTTGAACACCTCCAGGGATGGGGTGCCCAGCTTCTCTGGGCAACCTGGACCAGTGTCTCACCACCCTCACAGGAAAGAATTTCTTCCTAATATCTTATCTAAATCTACCCTCTTTCCGTTTCAAGCCATTACCCTTCATCCTACTGCTACACAATCTAATAAAGAGAAGCATGGGAAAGAAGAAAGCATGGGAAAGAAGAAAGCATGGGAAGATGCTCGCAGATGTAAAAGCTGCTGCAATGAGGACTGCTGAGGACAAGGGGAGCCAAAACTACCTTTTATCTGCTATTTATTGGGATAGGTCCCCAAAGCAAACTATTTGCAGGAACTGAGTTTTGTTTTAGGTGGAATTGAATGTTTCACTCAAAAATATGGCCTGAGAATACATTATGCAATCTGGAGGATGAGAACTGTGAGCTAAGATGTCTGGCAGGGTAAGCATATATTTCATAACAGAAATACAGTCATCCTTCGGGTTAGGTTTATATAAAGGTAGCTTACTTTTATTTTGCTTACATGAAATGAAAACAGCAGGGAAAAGATAGGGAAGGGCTATCCTTGTTTTCTGCTACCTACAAACCAATTGCTGATAGAACCTTAGCTGTGGTAAACTGCACATTTATCTGGCTTAATACATGATCTACTCCTTAGTACCCTAGAGCTTAATCTAATATTCTTAACACTAAATTAACTTAGAATGTGAAATTAAAAGAGAGGGAAATTTTGCAGTTACAGTGACAGAAAACAGATCATAATGATTTCATACTTCTGACCTAAATGTAGTCAGTGTAAACCTTAAATAAAATCTAATATTTCCCAGAGGAGTTAATCATTTTAAAGAAAAATCAGCAATATTTGAATTGCTATTTAATTTTCATTCTTGTTTTCCTGAAAACATTTGTCTTTCTGAACATGGCAGTGCAAAAGACCAGTCTTAAATTGAGCATGCCTATTTCATATTGATAATAGAAAATGGGTGGGATTTCTTTGTAGCAATATGTCATAAACAGTGGTTCAGACATGTCACAGTATGCTTTGAAATAATCTATGTATTGAAGGAATCTGAAAGGAACAGTTCCTATTTCTGTCACCTGCCTAAATACCAAATGGCAATGAGACGTGGAACTGCATCACAGTTATGGGGGATGATTGTGTATTTCCCAGAGGAACAAAAATGCAGGAGGTACCACAATCCTCAGTGTAATTCACATTGTCTTGTGTCATCTCATGCTGTTGCAGCTCTAAATCCTCTACTTTTCCCTCACGGAGGGCATCCGCTGATATGGACACCTGCCCATTTTAATTATACAGGAAAACAGGAGAACAGGCAGCATCACACAAAGCTCTATCAAATTCTTTTGAAGATCTGGGAGTTGAGGGTTCCTCAGAGAAGTGTCCCTGAGCCACATAAACTCTCTGAGCTCATGGGAAGGAAGAGTTCAACATAGTGGCCTCCCAGCATCACACCACGGGCTGAAGAGCTGAGAGATTAAGTCAGAACTAGTACTAGAGGGACAATGCTTTTGTTGTGCAATTTAGAGCCAGAAAACTCAAATTCTGTTGTCAGAGCCCCATGTAAGTTTGTCATAGTATGAACAAAATCCAATTTAAGATCATTGAGCCTGAAATCACTCTAAAAGCCCTAAAAGATTTTATAGCTGCTTTATTGGAGACTTGGCTCCAGCTTGAAACATCAGTTGCATGTGATACAAGTACTCCAAACTGTATCTTTAATGTTAAAATGTAAACCACTTCACCAAGTTCAATTGGGTTCAAATTTTATTACAGTTTCCAGAGACATAAAATAAATACCATAATTAACAAGCTGCTAAAGTAACTACACCACAGAAATTATTATACTTCTTAATCCAGAAATGAGAGATCAGTTTATATTCCTTAAATATTTCAAAGAAGATTCAGGAGATTAAAAACTTTGTGTTTGTTAACTACTTACAATATTTCTGTCCTATTTTACACCAAATGCAGTTTTCTTTAAGCACTGACATTAAACCAGACTGTTTATGAGCCATTTTAAATGTGATTAGAAGATGCTTCAGGTTTTCAATTATTATTTACTGGAATCAAAGTAACAAAAAGTACATATTCTCTTGCTCGGGTTTATTGCTAAAAATGCACATAACAAACATCATGTTCCTTTCTTTATAGCAAATAATAGTGAATATCGTCAGCACCGTGTGTCCACCTCAGCTCATAAATGACTTGCTCAATTACAGCTACAGCACTTTTGCATAGATATATCTTTTCTGTTAATAATGAAATAAAAGTACATAATGAAATAAAAACACAAAGATCAAGCCTTATTTTTACAAAATATAGAAAACAGTATGTTCTGATTTCCTTAGACTTTCTTAAACATTTTAATTTACTGTGATTCATGCATATTTACAAGATGTTCCATTAAAACCAGAATTGAAGTGCGTTATCAGAGCCATTCTGATATGAAAAGTTTGCACATACCAGCCTAGAATTATCCTTTGTTAAGTCATTGGGTCACAGCTGTAGCAAACTCACACGAGAATCAAGAAATCTTTCAAGCTTTTTTAATGAGAGAAGGATCTGAGACATTTTACTGATGGAAGTTAAGGAGAAGGAAAAGGAAAAACAGAAATCACAATGAAAAATGTTAATACCGTTTTCAGAAACCTGTTTCTCTGTTTATAAGATCATTACATGCATTAATTGAATTATACAATTAAACTACAGTTCACATGAAAGTTTGAAATGTTTACCCTAAGGAAATGAAGAAAGAAAAGAAAGGGGGAAAACATCTCAAGGACTTCACTATATGTTTACAAAGGTCAAAAGTCATGCGGATTTGTAAAAGCTGACCAACCACAAAGGAATGGAGGTAAAAAGGGGGCCTAAAGTGTTTCAGTCACAAATCCAGAAAAGAACAACACAAAAGAAAATGCTTAAAGTAGATACCTGATAACAAGAGTTTTGTGCTGTATCTAAACAATACCAAATGGAGTACTAACAAAGGAAAGTGAGCAGAAAAGGAGGCAAACAAGTTGTGGTCCAGTGGTAGAACTAGAAAAAGTCCTTTAGATAAATATTATATTCATCAGGAAGTAAAATTCTGCTCTTGTGGGGCTCTGTTAGGGATTCCGGAGAGAGAAAATAATTCCTATGATTTGATTCACCAAGGTGAGAGAAGAAATCACACATTTCTCTCTGCTGCCTTAGGCACAGCACTCACACTGCAAGTGGGAGCAATGCCTGAGAAAATTTCACCCACTTCATTTTGCCTTCACTAAGCAATGGATTACACGCTGCTGCCTTGTTCAGATTCTCCTGTTGATACTATTCTAGATATATGTATATAACTAATTAAAATTATTCCAGGACCAGGGCAGGAATCTGATTGTGTTTGAAGAAAGGGAAAAAAATTTATCTGTATTGTTTTAAGCTCAGCTGCATCCATAGCTACATTTGCCCTAAGAAATACCGACGAGTGTTCTCTGGACATTCAAATGTGATTTAGAAATTGTTAATGTGTTTGTATGATCCCATCTTTCCAGAGACAAAACGTAAACTTTGTTTTGACTGTGAGGATGTTATCCTGAGCATCCTGTTGTAATTGACCCTTCTTTGGAAGGAAAATCGGACTACATAATCTCCAGAGATACTGTCTAACCTCAGCTATTTTGTGACTGTATTCTCATGCCTACCTGCATATGCTAGTTTGAGAATTCACTGATTGTTGTGTGTTTAGCAAATAGGCAACTGTCCCAGCCCAGCTCTTTTTTTATGCAAATTCATCACCTGCTGTGGATGAAGAATTCTCTGGTTTCCCTTTAGCATGCTCAAGTGAAGGTGATTGCTGACTTTCAGTCCTTTATAAATAAGCCTTAAAGAAGTAAGAGATAATTTAAGGCCAGTCTCAAACACTATTCCTTTAGGGCTTCAAAATATTTATCAGTGTTTAATTTGGGGCAGCAACAACAAGAAGAAAAGGATATTTGCTGTTGTGACAGCTGTGAGTTTCGATCATTAGATGAGCAATCTGATCAAGTAAACAGAATGGGCAAACAAAATAAACACCTATTGTGCAGACAAGTACTGGATGAACTGCTGCTGCTGTCAGTACTTGGGGATACATGGAATTATTAACAATATTTTAGTGGTATAGGTCATACCTCAACAAGTTATATCAATAACAGCACCAAAATCACCGCTGAGTCTCATTTGTAATGGAGGACTGGCATACCTGACCCTGGCCCTCTCTAACAAGCATGCTGTCATTAACAGAATACATAATGAAGGATAAAAGCAATATATGAAACAGCCTTAGAAACAGGCTTAAAAATTAAAGCTTTATCATGTAAATTCACAGACTGAATACAAAAAAACATTATTCAATACACTGTTGACTCTTTTATGCTATTACCACCAGCCCTGTACAAATGACGACAAGTGCATGGCCTGCTCCAAAATCAGGGATAAGAGTGGGAACCTTGCTGTTCTTTTTGGCCCAGAAACGAAGTGAGATGAATCAGGGCTATATTGTATCCTTCATATTCCTGGAGGGGTTGAGCTGTTCTGTGTATCGTAAAGATGAAGTCAAGTTTTGCTCAATCCCTGTCATTAGCCAGTCAGATTCAAGAACAATATAACTCTTTTACCCCACCCAAACAGAAATTTAACAGCAAATCTACTAAAATAAGCTTCTTTCCCTGTTATTTGCTTTTGTGGGATTTTTGTTTGGTGTTTTGGTTTTGGGGTTTTTTCTTGGATTTTTGTCTTCAAATTCCCTTACAGGAGTTACCTTAGTGATGAATTGGAACCATGCTTACTGGTACCAGGTTGAAAAACATGGAGTATGTGATAAACAACTGGACAGCTTTCAGCAATATCAACAGCTTCTGTATCATACATCTATTTTTGAAAAATACCCAAAGAGTTGTTCACTTTATAAAATCATTCCAATTGATTACAGGCCTTTATGAGTTAAGCCCCTTTTCTTATTATTTTAACAACAGCTATAACACTATATTTATCTTTACCTGTTCTAGAATATTATGTATCATTGCATCTGTAGTTAGCTCTGTGTAAAATGAAGGGAGCCTGAAAAGTTCACCAAAGCACTTAACATTTTTTATGGCATAGTAATTTTTTAGTGGTGGAAACTATAAGTTTGAACCTTGTGGAAGGAGAAGGTATGACTTTTCATCAGATTAAGATGTGGATTTGTACTTTAGTTTTCCTTTCCTTTCCGTTCTCCTCCCTGTTTCAGAAAAGCTGCACTTTCTTTCCTAAACAGCGGACAATTATTCAATATATATATAAATACGTATAAGTGCAGCCACTGAAAGGCAGCAACTAAAGAGCATAAGGAGCAAGAAAAAAATAAGAAAAGGGAAAATTTTTTTTTTTTTTTTTTTTTGCAAAAAATTGCAACATGAATCAGAATTAAATTGTAGGTGCAAATATGTTAATCTCTGATTTCTTGGTGGCCAACTTACTTAGGTTGACTTTGTAGTTTGGCAACCTATGTGGTCAGATTTTCGGTTTTGGAAGAAATGGAAATATCAATGGAAAAAAAATTCTGTCAAACCCAAAGTGAAATAGCTATAGATTTGTGGGCAAAATACAAGTAAAATTGTTATCTTGTTTGGCATTGACTTTAGCAGAAGAAAAAAGATCTCCTGTCATTTTGAGGTTAATTAACCTTTTAGTTTAAAATTGTTTCTTCTAAATTAGATAATTTCTAAAAGAGATAATGCTGTTTTGAAGAAAAGAGTTCCAAAGCTTTATTTTACTGAATCCCATGAACATTTGGGAAAAATTTTACCAGTTTTGTTGGTTTTGATGCTGTTATTTTGTGCCTGTGTTTGTTTTTATCTTAACCAATTCTACAAAACTAATTTCAAAGACTTTGAGTCTCAAAACCAAGAGGAAAAGACAATATGCAATCAATCTGGTACTGATTGGCCATGGCTTTTAAGTTATAAGGAAAACAGTCAGATGGATAAGCCAACGAAGATGGTCATTTCCTCTGCTGCTATATAAGCCAAAGAAGGGTGGCTGATTAGGAATTCAGTGCCATCTCTGTCAGCCTTGCCTCAGAGGACAGATGATCTAGACCTTTCAGCACAGTGAAGGACCCTCACTGGACTGTCTCCAGTATGCCCATGTCTCTGTTGTGCTGGGGAATCCAGAACTCAACACAGCACTCCAGGTGTGACCACTGTGGACCAGTGCAGAGCGAAGGGGAAGGATCTCTTACCTCAAACTGCGAGCAACACTTCTCCTAATGCAGCCCAGGACACTATTAGCCCTCTTTGCAGCAAGGGCACATTGCTGGTTCATGTTCAGCTTGGTATCCCCCAGGACCCTCAGGTCCTTTTCTGCCAAGCTATTTTCCATCTGGGTGGCCCCCAACACATATTGGTGCATGGGATCACTCTTGCCCAAGTGAAGGACTTTGTAATTTTCTATGTTTAACTCTCAAACACCTCCCAATACTAGTAGCTTTGATTCTTCTCTAACTACTCCTACCTTGCTATATTTTTTCTTGGCCCAAATGGATCTAGCCAGCAATAAGCAGACAATACTAATTCTTTTTTTTCATAGTCTTATTCCTGTGGAATCACACTGTAACAAGGGAGAGGGCCCTTTTTGATTAACAGGGCTCTGAAGTTAACGAAGTAACTTGATGGAAAATGGAAGCAGGATTTCAAAATCCAGGCGCAAGTGAGGTGAGAAGTTATCGATGTGATGGAAGGACTCCTCTTCTCATAGAGCACATATTTTCCTGTTCAACAGCTGCTCCCTGTGGCAGCTCACCCTCTAGGGACTTGGACAAAATACTGGAGAAATGATTATTCCTCAAAGCAACACACTAGCGGATTATCTAGTGTCCCAAAGGTTACAGTATTTAAAACAGAAGCATGTTGACTATGATGCTTTTTGCCTCTGAGGTATTTGCCAGGGCAGGACAGGATTTGTTAGGTGTTTCAATGATATGGAGAGGATTTAGGTACATTAAATTTATCCCCTGTTGAGCACCTACAGGCAGCAAATAACTGGAGTATATGATTTCAGCTTTTATCTCAAGCTTGGTACCTGGAAATGGGTACTACCATCCTTTCCTTTCACTGTAAAGTTGCTTTTAAGCGCTTATTGCCTCGCATGCCTTGATGGTGTCCCTTTGAGTGGCTTAAACATTTAAGAGTTTATTAGAAGTGGACGTAAACAAAATAAAACAAGTTTTATTAGGACATTATGTTGTTCTGCAAGACCAGCAGAACTAGTGGCTCAGTGAGCTGATGAAGCAAACAAATGAATGATCTCTGATTGGGGAACACTAGGAAAATAATACAGGGCAGTGAATCACTACTTGCTGGTGAAAAGAAGAAAAAAGAAAGGGAAAAGTTAAGACAGTCTGGCTTTAAACTGTATAAACCTAATTTTGTATTTTGTTTAGCTATATAGCAGTGTACTCTTGAACTTGGTCAGGCCTTCATACATAAAGTACAGATCTATTGAAAAAAATGAAAATATCTTCATTTCTGTTTCAATGGGAACCAGATCTCTTGGTTACATCCTTTCTTTTATTTGGCCTTCCTTTTCAGCTGTCCTGCAATTTACATACATGTAGAACTTAGTAAAAAACATACTTATTTTAATGGAGTCTTTTTTTGACATGCTGCAGATAAACAGGAAACACATTGCTCTTTAGTCTTTGACAGTGGAAATAAATTTATT
>BJBW01006575.1:242-22311 GCA_004320125.1 Scolopax mira
CTGAGAGGCATGCTCTGACATGCTCTGGGTCATCCTGCATTGGCAGTGGAGTTGGACTAGATGATCTCTATGGTCCCTTCCAACTCCAAAAAAATTCAGTGAAATTCAGTGAAAAGATAAGGGCCTGGAGAATATCCAGCAGAGATCTGCACAGAGTACAAAAAAACCCTTTTTTTATTCCCCCACTAAAAAGACCAGTAAATAAAACATGCAGGGTCGGGTTTTGAAGGTTATGAATCTGTAAAAGCTGAGTAATGGCAAACATAGAATTGTCATAATCAAATGCACCAAGCAGAATCAGCTCTCAAAAGGACTAACTTAGCTTGGCGCGTTTTCTTATTAGTAATGTCAAATGTGGCTGTTAGTTTGAAAATTGGGTCTAATTACAATGCAGCAGATTACCAGTGTAAGAACTTAATTTGTAATTAATAGAGAAACTAGACTAACAGATTTATTCACAGAACTGAGACTCTTTTGGTAGAAATATTGGTCAAATAATCCATTTTGTTATCCAAAGCTTTAAGTTCACACCTAGTTCACCTTGAAGGACAGACAACCTTTTCTTCTCCTGTCAGTCTCAACAACTCAATGGCAGTAATTAACGGCTGCTGTCAATGGGCATGGGGTAATCATCAGCTTTATATTCAAGACATACATGCACAGCACAGTAGAAAGCCATTTGGGCCAATAAGCACTTAAGTATATGTTAATAAATCCCAACCATAAAACAGGTAAGAGTGATCGCCTCCTTAGAAACTTGAAGTAAATTCTTATGAAGAGAAAGTGCCTTTCACTCTTTAAATATCCGAGTTAACTAATTTCTGAATTTCAAATATTCTAAAAGGATATGTTTCAGGGACTTGTTTCAGATAGCAGCCTGGCTAAAGAGGTACAATGCTAAGTGTCTGTGTATAGCACATTAGATATACTTTTTTTAAGCTACCCTTAACCAAATTCATCAAAGCTCTCCCCAGGCATAAGAGACAAAACCACTGAACTATTTTGCTAAGGTTTTGAGAGTGCAGGCTGACTGTGTGGCCCAGTAAACCCAGCAGGCAGCTGCTGCCAGATGGGTGGTTGTTTTCCCTGGCTCCCAGCTGCCTCCTCCCCTGCGTGCTCACACCCACCTTCATCTGCTGTGCAGTCAGCCGGGCCAGGAAACCAAACCCCAGCACCTCGGAGCTTGCTGTCGGTTTGGCTCCCTGGACTGGCTCGCCACAGGGCTAGATGAGTACTAGCACTGGTAAAGAAAGAACATGGTGGTCATGGGGAGGAGCTTCTCTTCTGAAGAGTTTTTGTCAATCCAGCGTTATCATGCTGTAATTCAGATACAGGGTACATACAGCTGGTTTACGAGATTACTTCAAGATTAGCTGTTTTCCAGATCAATTTACAAACCTCTCCACCTTAGGAAAAAAAATAATTAATTCAAGTATTCTTACTTTGAAAATCCCTGGTGAATCTTTTGAAAATTATGTATTGTGACTAAGATTATTTCTAACAGACTTCATACTACTGGTGCTATTACTGTTGGCCCCGTTAAGGGGTAATTACATTAGACACAATAGACACATGTTTAGCAGCAGGACTGAAACTAATTGATTTGCCCAATTACGGTATAAGGAATCTAGTGATTTAACTTCTAAAGAAAGGGCAGGGCTTCCTACACAGTGACAGGTACAATATAATTATGGGGAAACAGAGTCTTGGCTTTGTTCTTAACACATGAAAATGGCTGCTGTAATCTAAGGCAAATACATAAAATACAGGTTCTCCCTTTAAACTGGTTAGGAAAACTATTCAGGTCTGGGTGTGGAGATCTTAAACCAGTTTTATTGGGCACTTTGCCAGCGTTATGAAAGCAGTATATCACATAAGGGTGGTAGTCTACTCTCAAGGAAAAAATACAACTGGAAAAATCAGTGTGTGCAAAAAAGAGTTGTCACCCGGGCAGGGGAAAAGAGGAAGGAGAACTCAGAGCATACTGGTAGAGCACAGAAAAAAACCCTATGGTCTAATATGAGCATTATTTTGAGGGACGTGGCATCCATACAGGCTCAGACCATCAGAAGTCCATCTCTTTATAGAGGTTAGCATTATCTTGACAATTTGAATGAGGATATGTAGCCTGTACAACTTATGAAAAGAAACACTCAAATAACCCCTTACCCTAATTAAGATTCATAAACTGAGCCTTCTGCAGCTGTTGAGATTCATCTCCTGTTTTTGACTGGAGATCTGGGGTGGGGATGACTGTGGAGGGCACAGACCCCGGCAGACATAAATGCTAACAGCGCAGCTGTCTTGGGAGGCACGCTGCTGGATGGACTTGGCATTCCTCCTCAAAGACCAGGCCTGAGATGTGAAGTTGTAGTTTTTTCAAATTTAAAATTGCATGAGTGCTAACATACAAAGTTGAGAGTGAACACATGTGATGGTTCTGTTCTTTTACATAGGAGGCAGTCAGGAAACGGCAGTGAATTTTTTCTAAATCTAGATAATTGCTCTCTGGAGGTTGACTTATGACATGATGCAATGATATTTTTCCAAATAGCAATATTAATTCTTGTAAGACTTATTCCAAATCCTCTAGTAGGTAACCATCCAGCCTGCTCAGATATCTACAACTGAACAATAATTATGATCCACAGCTTTTGCTGAAACACTTTGTTAGTAATTTAAGAAAAAAAAAGACAATTTATCAGATCCTCGTCTTCTGCTGAGGCTGTACCTGCTTTGTGGGTGACTACCCTCACTAGGGCGAACCATGCTGTACCTTTCACTTACCAGTAAATGCTTATTCTTGCATGCATTGAATTCACAGCCTACAGAAAATTTGCAGTCAGGGCATGCTAATACTATGACTTGATACTACGTAGGATATTTTTGTAGCACTCAATATATTGAGTGCCTCACAGTTTTGATATTTTATTCTCTTGGCAATCCTACAGAGTAGAGTAAAATCTGTACTATGTAGAAGAAAGTCTAAAGCAAGGAAACAAAGTTATTTGCCAAATATCAGACTGGAAGCTATGGCAAAGCAGGACCCAAACTGGGTTGATCAGCCATCCTTCCTGAAGTGCAGTATCATTATTTTTCATTACAAATTCTTTCATTAGAGAGAGCTTTCACTACAAAATCCTTACAGTATGTATCTCTCAACTAAATGTGTATGTTTTTCAATACAAAGACATAATACAGTATGCCTTTGAAAGCTACCGTCTCAATGGCTAATGCTCTCTAAACCAAAACTCCTACACTTCACACTAATCAAGTAGCTTTAAATTCAAGTGCCAAAAAAAGGGAAGAAAATTTGTTATAAGGCAAAGCATGTAGAAAGACTCTATAGTCAAACTTGGAGTGTTTGCAATGTTAGTAGTTCTGCTAGAGACCTGATACATATACCATCTTGTGTACTCATGCCTCTCACTTATCTGTACAATAAAATACTGTCTTCCTTTTATAAATTTACTACTCTACCAGCAGGGGACAAGAAATCAGACAAAACAGCTAACTAATACAAAAACCAAGGTTGCTTGGTGATGAAGAGTGTTTTAATCTTTCTGTAAGAGGAAATAACAGATGGGTGGATGTAACAAAACCAGATGCTGAGGCCTGAAATGCACATAATATCTCAACCTTGTAACAGATCAGGAAAATGGGAGGGAGAAAAAAAAAGGCATCTATAGCATACTTTTGCTTTTCCACAACAGTATGCAAGACAGGAAGTCTGTCTTAGTTGTAATTGAAACAGATTTTCATATCTCCTTTCTAGTAGTCTGTTTTAGGACCGATTAATGTGTTTTATTTTGTTGGGTTTTTTTTATTTTCAATGTGGCCTTTCAGTGACTAGTACTAGAGGGAATGGTAAGTGAACTGTAGAAAAATGCAAATGCATCCTAATTTAGTGTAACAACTACCCCAGAGCTAATCTGTCAATGATGAACACCACAGCAGCGTGAGGTCACCTCATTTATTGGTACTTACATACCTAAACTCTGAGCACCAGGTCTGGGATCTCTTTGCAGGGATGTCCTCTCCCAACCCAACTGCATGAATACTTATTGCAATTCACTCTTTTGCTTGCATTGCTCTACTGCTAAACAACCAAAGGCAGAATACTAAAGTTCTCTATCTGTTGCTAATTCACTGTAGCTTCAGTCCCTTTACGGAGGTTTGTAAACTTTTAGCAAAGCACAGTGCTTTAAGCTTCCATCTCAAGGCAAGTCAAACAATTAACACAAACACTAACCTTTATCCAGACCTATCATCATGCCACAAATGTTTTGAAATACAGGCTAGAACCACAACAAACACATGTTTCTTTAACAGCCTACAGGATGAGACAGGAGTGCATGACTGAACATTTAGCCTGCAGACAGCTTTTCTGTGTTTGTTTATGCAAAAGTTAAGTCTAAACATCTCTATAAAACAAGCAAATGTTATTGCCATTTTACAGATGAGAAGTGCACAGAAGCAATAAGAAATGACTCTTAATTTGAGGGCTCAGATTACCTAGCATAAATATCAGATTTCATGTCTCTTCATGCATGGAAGGTTGCCTATGCACTTAACACATAAGTTGGAAAACCTCTGTTACTGGCAGATGAAGTTATCTGGGATAAAGCCCAACAGAAACAAAACAACTGAAGAGGAAGCAGTTCATCTCTTAAAGGCAAAGCAAAATAAACATGTATGCCGTTAAATTTTAAGAGAGCTATGTCTGCCTTTTGATATGTGGATCTTGCTAGCCTTTATAAACCAAAAGTTAGTTAAAATACTCTTCATTGTAAAACAGTAATATTAGGAAAAAAACCTCTCTAGTTTTCCCTAACAAAAAAAACCCCATAGCAATGGATAAATTAAGTCAAAGCCTTGGAGCACCCTCTCGTGGTAGGCTGGATATTCATGTTCTCCACAAGCAGCTGCAATTGCTGCTTTTTTACCTTCTTTCTTTGAAGTTCACACAGCCTCCCAGGTGCTGTCCAGGCTCCTCGACTGAGGTGGCAGCTCTGCCCAGCATGAGGTTGTTCATACTCACCTGCCCCCCACTGACACTGTGGTGCATGTTTCAAAGCCTGCTTCCCTGCTCAAACATAACAAGGAGAACTTTGTGTGGAGAGGGGAAGGTGAAAGAAAGAGGAAAAGCTGTTTAAGTGTCCTCACAGTCAGATGCTACTCCTGCTCAGGAGCAAAGTACTTACTGGCAATAGCTCATGTCTATCAGCTCCAGTGCAGTGCTGTAACAGCTGATGCAAAACAGAAAACATGCTAATAATCAGCACCTGTGAATACCAGTCCCCTATGTGTAAAGTAAGAAAACTACCAAAGCTCACCTGAGTCTAAACAGCCTATAATTATGTTGGCTTAAAGCATGCTGGTCTCCATAGCCAATAACACAAGTCAGTATAATACCAGGGCTAAGTCCATCCGCCTGTGGCTCAGCAGGTACTGAGTAGCCAGCTGAGCATTATTCTACACTTAAACTGCACCCAGAAGCAGTTACGTACTTTGCCACCTACCCCTGAAACAAGAAAGACGTTTTATTTAGCAGAAATACTAACAAAGCACATAGAAAAAGTCAGTTCACCTCTACTGTCACGGTGCAAACTTTTGTGTTGATGGAAAGACACATACATAATAAGTGTCTTATTCAAATTTAGGTTAACCATTTGACAAAACAGAGATGGAAGATATACAGACTTATTCACACCAAAATAAGAAAGACTTAAAATTTCTGTAGGAGACAAGCTTAGCTCTAACAGACTTGAGCTGTTCCCTATTTTAGCTTCTCAAAGCACATCTGTACCTCTAACTAGGTGCTAAAGTGCACCACACAATTAAATGACTGATTTAGAGGGCAATACTCTCTTTAATGTTTTACACCCAAAGAAGCTAAATCTATTTAATTATGATGATCTAAAAACAGAAAATGAAAAAAATCTGATGATAAACCAGATTTAGTACTGTTATGACGAAAGCAAGAACTAGACCTGCTAGACTTCAGTTTCACAGGAGAGCTATGGCAGGCTACACAAATCATCATTTGAGTATCTACTCATTTTGCAGAGCAACCCTAAGCCATCTAATGCAAGAAAAAAGTTATGGAAAATAGGGCTAGTTGTTCTTCTGTAGCTTACATCAGACTCAAACTTATTAAATACCCAAAACATGAATCTCAGTTTCTCCTAACATGAAAAATCAGCTCCTTCGTCAAAGCTACATTGCAAACCTTAATATCCATAGTTTTTTTACCCTGAAGAAAAAAACCTACATATAACGTGAAATACTAGCACTGCAGGACACTAAATTTCATCATCCTATTTATTCTAAGGATCTTCTCTAGACAAAGCCTTTTTAAGCTGATAAACTACCTCTGCTTTCTCTGTTTACTCTTGGGATATTTTTTTTTTTAAAGCCACAAATCAAAATTAAGGAAAACCAACAACCAAAGTCCTGAATAACAAATACACAATTTATGATTAGTGGAAAAGTATTTTGCTGTGCTTCACTGATTAAATGGGCCAAGAGCACTACACACTGTTTTCAATTACTAAAGCAGTGTTCATCCCCCCCCCCCCCCCACCCAGTTGTACACATCTTTCAGCCTCAAAAAAAGAAGACAAATCCTTCCAAAACCCCACTGATCTTCCTAGCCAGGAGAAAGCATAAGAATTCTCCTGGGCCTGTAGAGAGCTGGCTCTCACTGTTTATATACGTTACTACCACAAATTATAAAGCTCATCATGGCTTACTTAATGCCAACCCTGTCAGGAAAAAAAAAAAAGCCGGTTTGGAAACAAACTAGAAATGAGTTATATTACCACAAAGTGACCAATGAAACAACTTTTACAGTATCTGTTCAAGGTCTTGCCTATACTACAGCCATGATCAAGGTGCCATTCTAAGTGTAACTTTACCGAGACTCAACTCTACTAATATCAACAATATTGTAATATGTAGGACATTGAGCAATTTAAAGTTCAAGTTGGAAGAACTTGCTATTTTAACTTTAGTATTTTAAATCTGAGTCTGAGCACTGCCACCTATTAGACTGAATTTTTTTCTTTGACAGCTTGTAGATTAAAAAATTGAATTTATAGGAGATAAGGAAACACAAATTGTCTCTCAGATGAAGTACACTGTTTCTCTTGTACTGAAGTAAAGCTTTACAATTAAAACCCATGTTCAAAAAAAAAAAAAAAACCAAAAAAAAAAAGTGCATTAAATTAAACTCAAGCAGTCATTAACTCCATGCTTATGCAATCCAGCTCAGGCCAGAATAAACTCGAGTTCTGCTGTACCCAGTGACTTAACGGAGGAAGGAAGCTTTGCCACTATTTCAAAAGATCTTCAAGATTATTCAGAGCTCTAAGAGCCCATTTCACTCTTCCTAGATGACATAACTTGTATTAATTTTAAAAACTCTTGCATAAACAGATTTCTTTGATTGCTAAACAGTCACCATGGTTTTCTTAATTGGCAGGTTCCGATATATTAGATTGCTGGACCAGAAATAACACTGTACAAATTATTTCTTGTTAAATACCTTCAAGGCTAATCTAAATTTTCCACTTTTCTTCTATTACTAAGTAAACTTCAGAGATACCGATGTAGCTGTTTCTTGCCACTACTTCTGCTCTTGGCTTTTCTAAGTAGCAACACAAAATTGATATTCTCATCAGTTGCACAGCTTCCCACAGGTTTCTGAATAGCAGCAGTAAAACTGAACAGTCTTGCAAACTCCGTTAACACTGCTGGTTAACAAAACGTGCCCTGAGGAGCAAAGGCTTTGAAATAATCTTGAGAAACTGAGTTGACCCTGTAAGCTAAGAAAGGCCTCGTTATATTAACTTACACTCCAGCTTAGGTATGAAGGGTTATCTTCACAATCCATGGGCTACAAAATTAGAAAATACAAATGTTTTCATGTTTTGTCTAGAAAACAGATCTGTGCTCCATAAACACCTTCTGGACCTCTGATGTTTAGGCTAAATGTAGGAGGTAATACTAATCTACTTGGATATGACAATATTTAAACAAGCTTTAAGAGTAGACCATGATGGAGCATACACAGATTTGTGAGGAGGAAATGTTTCTTCTATTTGCCATTCCTGTATGCTTTACTGTTTATACTGTACAGGCACATTACTCTCCACCTTTCAAAAAATTATTAGTCTAATTGAACACAATCTGAAAACCAGGATCACTTCATGACCTATGCTACATATTACCCCCATAATACTAATATAATTTCTTTCAAGAAAGAAAGAAAGAAAGAAATTGCTTCATCTAGAAGCAAGTCTGGCACCTGTTTCAAAATTATCCATGGTGCTGAGCACACTCAACCTTCAACAAAAGTGATTACTGGTATCTTATTCCAATCTACTGTAAATCCCACATGTGAACACTCTTTAAACTGTATGTGTTATATTAACTATTCAATTGTACTTCATTCTACCCCTAGTAAGAAGGAAACAGGAAGAAGAGATCTTGGTGGGTTTTTCCTTCCCAAAATGAACAATCCTGCAAAGTCACATTTGATTGTGCTCCAGGAGCTTACACGCCTCATATTTTTGTTCCCAATCAGTCATCAGCTATGTCAGCCCTGAATAGGTCAGGCAGTTTGACTAGATGATCCCCACAGGTCCCTTCCAACTAAAATAGTCTATTGTATTTTATGTGGGGAAATCCCCTGACCAGTATGCTGCCTTCTACAGGGATGTCAGTTGGTAATCCACTTCTAATTTATCAGAGATCAGTTTAGAAGGCCCACCTGTCTCATTCAACAATTATTAAATATACCCAAGACTGTATTTTAAAACATTATCTCTGAAACTGGACAGCTGAAATGCAATCTCCAGTGTACCAGAATTCACTATTGGAGAGAAGCTACAAGATCATCTTTTTACCCTTTCCTCTTTTTCCAATTCTTCCTTATTCCCATTCTTTTTTTCTCCAGCATTATCTGTATTTCTGGAGATATTCTTCTCCATAGTTGTTGATCCAACATATCCTAGTTGAGATGGTGAAAAATAGGAACAGTAGAGACACGGTTGATGCTTTATTGTTGGGATTATCATAGCAGAAAGGAAGGAGAAATACACTGGGATGTGCACAGGGTCAAAAATCCAGAATGTTCTCATCCTCTTGTCCTCTAATTTGATTCCTAATTTGGCACTAACAGCAGCAGGAGATGGTTCATATGCTTTTGCTATATAAGCTTATAACAAGAAGGTACTTTGGTTTCACTTTAGTATTAAATAACAACAACAATAAAAACCAGGAAAGAGTCAGAAATCCAAATCGGTAATGTTACCAAATTACAGGATGAGGAGGTGCAGAACAAAAAAAGAGTTTTCCTTCATGAATTAGTATTGTCATAGCATACTTTCAGATGAACAGAAGAAGCACCAAGCTTATTAACACATTCTTAATGTTTAAATTATTTATTTTTAAACTAAGTAATTATTTTTAAAGGAAGTATCATAGTAAGATCAGATCTTAAGGTTTGGGAGGGACGGACAGCAGAGGAAAGGAATTTCTTGAAGAAGTTTGGTCTTAAAAGAAATATGTTTAAATGCCCTTTAAAGAGCACTGCAAGACAGAAATAAAACCAATTCAACTCAAAGTGTGCATCTTTGTCTCTCACTCAAAAAAGGCAAAGTTATTTTTGGACTGTTTTTTGAAAATCTTGTGCTGATTTAGCTGATGCTGAAAGCCACCCATTAAAAAGTTAATTTACACACAGTTGCAGATAAGCAATCATATTGGGAGATGCACTTGTGCTTTGTGGGCTTTCTATAAAGACATGAAACTTCCTAAGCAGATATGGGTAATATAACTAAGCTTTGTTGTTGTGGTTTACAGTGTTACCAACAGGAAGCCTCAATGGTTTTGTAACAGTCACTTATTGTAGAGAGAATCATCTCTATGGGTAACACCAAGATCAGCCTTTAAAATAAAGTATTTCATAACCACAAAACCAGAGACATATCAGAGATGATGCAGTAATGGTGAGAAAACCATTTCTTCACACCCAACAAGTCAACTGTGTTTACCCCACTCAGTGCAAAGCTTTTGTTTCTCTCCTGCTGCATTGGGGGAAAGAGGAAACTGCTGGTGGTCCAAACAACTACGAGAAACATTTCCTTACCAGTAAATACTCTTCTGAATACTGTTAAGAAGGAACCTATATACCTAGTTTGCAGATTCACCTGCAAAGCCAGTCAAGTGGACATCTGCACTACCGCTACAGAGCTTTGCATCACTCATAATTACACACTGTTGAAAGAACTACGAACCATTTGGCAAGCAGTGATTTAGGAATATCATATTCTGAAACAGTTATGGTGTGAGGCTTTAGACTGTGATCATCCAACTATGGCTTTTTAAAATAGAACCAGGTGAAAATGAACTTGGCAAGTCACTAAACAAAACCTAACTGTATAACTAGTAATAACTTTCACATGCATCCCTACTGGAATAAGTATAAACTGCTGTTTCTTGTTTCATATTAGTTGGGTTTTAACATAGTTTCTTATGAGTGTGAACTAGTCAGCTGTCAGCAGTATTTAGAAGACAGTTTACAGACAACAATTACACTGGGAACATTAAGTTGTGACAACTAAGAGAAATGAGATAGAATAAATCACACTAACGATCATCTAGCTTTATCTATAAAACATGGATCTAAAAAGTATGATTTGACTTCAGCAAGGACTGGCCTGCTTTAAGAACAAACATGACATGGTGAAGTAAGTGGGTCACAGAACAGGTCACTTCTCCTGAACACCAGTGAAAACATGATTTCAAGCCTACTGTCCCAGAATCTGCAATTAGTACCATCCATAAAATACTCCTGAAGCCAACCCTGCCACAGCATCTCTAGGAGATAGTCCACCTATCTTCCAACTTTAATTATGTGAGCCATCAGTCCTGCTAGATTAAAAAAGATTATTTAAACCACTCATGACAATTTCCTTTTGTCTCCAATAGTGCACGTGTTCACTTTCCACTGATTTGTTCCCTTGGCCATGTCCCTATTTCCAAAAAAATACCACAATTTTTTATTTTTTTTTTTTGCAAAACACTGCACTTGCAAGCAATAGCAAGTTTGTGAAATATTGCTAGAACAACTTGTACCACACCATCTGCTACATGTGGAGAACTGAGAAATTGGAGATCTGTCTGGGCTTTAAAATTTCATTTTTAAGTTAGTTCTAACATCTTTTGAAGTAATTTAATTTCAGTCTTACTTTCTTCAGAACAGATGTTCTCCTGTTTATGTGAAAAGTACACAGGAACTATATGTATGCCAGGAATTATAATAGATTGATAGTAATTTGTTATACTGTCCCTTCCATCAAGTAGGTGGAATCCCCTCATTTGCCAAATATACAGTATACAAAAATCCCAACTTAAGACAAGGTATGAAGATGAGTACTGAATGCAACTGAATCTGCAGGAATAATTTAGATATCATGGAAAATGATGCAATAGAGAACATGCCTATAAATTCATGTTCTACAGGAGATGTTTCCCAAGACACTTAGCTGAAACTACCCTTTATTCCCCCAACAATTAGTTTAGAGTTATTTATACATTATGGTCCCACAAGATTTCTGATTAACAGTACAAAGAGTCAGGCACTGAATACAGTGATTATATTCCATCTGCACAGAGCATTTACTGACAGGAAAGTCTGCGGGCAAGTAGCTCTGGCCCGAGCTTGCTGCATTTCACTGGGATGAAAAATAAAGAACATTTTAGGCAGCCCACAAAGTGCAGTTGTTAAACTGACCCTATTTTTTACCCTTCTTTCCATTTTCCTGCATCCAGCCCTTCAGTTTCACTGAATTTCAAAGGGATAGTGTTATTTATACTTCTTCCTGTTTCAGAATGTTTTTATCATGTGGCATAGCAGTCCAAGTGCCTTAGGGAAGCTTTAATGATAATTTTATTTTTAAAAGTATAGGCTTATCTTGCCTGACCTTGATGCACATAGCAAAAGGTTGCTAACCTCCTCCTCTAGAAAACAAAACAGGGAACAAATGTCCTGTGCCTGCTGGATCAAAAGCTCAAGTGTGGCAGAGCCTTACGCTACCCCAAAATATATCACCAAGGCAACTGTAGCAGTTCTGCAAACAGGTATTGCAAAGGCTTCCTAGACAGATTTAAATAATCTGATTTTCCTGCAGTATGTTTTCTACAATACTCGGCAAGTCTTTTCTGAGATGAAAATCATGCTAACACCATTCCAAAGAATATCTTGGTATGGCAGGCAGTTATCACTGCTCTTCAGAAAGAAAATTAGAGCATGTCACTGTTCAAAGGTCATACGAGGAGCTGAGTAGAGCTTGGAAGTTGTTGGTTGTCATCAGCTGTAGCAGCCCTTACCTCAAACAAACTACTGAAAGGATAAGGAGATAACCTACTTCCCCGTTTTCTCCCATTTCTTCTCTGAAAGGGAAAAGCAAGCTTATCCTCCAATGGCACCAAGCACTGCTTATCTTTTCTGGCTGCACTGAACTGTAAAAATTTAATCAATAACTAGCATTCACAACAGCTTCTCCCTCTTGAATTGTTGTCCCTGTGGTGCTAGTTAATTCTGATGCAGTGTACATGGAAACACCAGCATCTGAACAATCCTTCTCTTTTACACTCTTCCTTTCTAGTACATTATTAGCAACCAACATGCTTTTGTAACTTATATATTATGTCCTAGGAATGCTCGCGACAGGACACTTTGAAGGGCTAATTACAAAAGGCTTCAAAATACACAACTATCTTCTACATCTTGGAGACCTCTGCTCCACGGCCAGTGAATCACATCAGCTCATCAGCCTGCTTATGACTTGTCTGCTCAACTACACAGCAGTGCTCACAGAATTCAATACTATGATGACTTGAAGCCCACAAGAGTATAGGTGTCTGTCCTCATGATAGAATAGTGGGATGTCACAATACAGACTTCCTTGTTCTTTCCATAAAGGAGAAAACATCTTCAAATTCCCTGCTTCTTCCAAAAATGTACCCTGAAGTAGGTAGTGCCTGTATACCTGTAGTGCTTCTCCTGCACAACTGTGTTACAACACAACAAACATGCTTGGGACAAACTCAAACTCTTGACACTTCCAGTTAGTTGCATAATTTTGCATAATTTTAGTCCCTTAATTTTGGTAGCCTAGCATGAGAGGCTTTACACTTTATTCACTTGGCACATCCTGTTCTTCAAAATCCTTTAGCAAAAATGGGTCTGAGGCTGAAAACATGGTTTACTTCCATCCTTTTCATAAACAACCCAGAAGAAGCAACCCCAGAACCAGGATACCCTCAAAATGAAATATGTCAAGAGTACTTAAGAAAGGTTCATGTTGCTCCTGGCCCAGTACATACAAAATTTGCCAACATGAGCTGAGGCAAAGATTTATACCTGTAAAGGGTCTAGCACCAGTCATGAGGCTGCTTTCCTCACATCAAGGAAAGCCAAGGAAGGCAGACAATCCAGGCTCATCCTTAGACCAGATGGTTTAGTCAGTGGTCCAAGAGTCCTTGCACATAATCCTGTGCTTTTTCCATCACTTTTTACATACTGTGAATAAAGATCCTAGCGACAAGATGGAAGGGTCAAGTTCAGAAAGAAATTACTATAAAAGAGGAATGTGGATCAAGTAGTATCACCAGCAACCACAGTATCTCAGCAAAAGAAGTAAAGAACTTAAAGAAAGCTAGCAGGAAATACAGGTTAATTAAATCAGGAGAACAAGGTCAGTAAATGAAAAGTAAGAATAGAAGTTGAAAGGAAATAAAAATCCCTTAGACAAGGGCAGTCAGGATCACAAGAATACAATTTCTCTGAGAAAGCAAATGAAGTCCAGATTCAGGAACATGACAAAAATCTTTCATTATTGCCCAAAACAAGTATTTAAATAGGTACCCAACTTTGACTAGCATTTGCTATAGATTACTAAGAGTGAGTTGTTCACCCACTTCTAGGAAAACGTATATAGACTCAGGAAACAATTTCACCAAAATGGGGTGGGAGTTTGAAGCCTGAACTAAATTATTACTAAAACATGTAGCAATAATAAAATTATGCTCTTGAGTCAGTCTCAACTGTGTTACTCTGAAGTAACTACACACCCTCACATGGTGCACTGTACTTCCCACAAATGTCCCTTCTGTCCTTGCCTTATAAGAGCAAGAACCAAACAGTCATCTTGGTACCAAAACATTAAGAGACAGTCAGTTTGTCACTAGCAGGGGTACTCTTGCCTGCTAAGTCACACTTTGCAGTCTATACAGCAATTTTGCTCTGCTGCTCAAGACTTAGACCTCAGCACACCGAAAGAAGCAGGGAACATGCTTAACTTCCAAGATTGGCTCATAACATTGTGAATTTACAGTATTAGTCTATTTTATAGTAACGTTTCTGCCAAAGAACCTTTTAAAGTACAAAAATACAAAGACAACAAAGTAAAACATGAAGTTGATGATAATACAGCTGAAAGATGCTATAAAACAGCAATCCTTAGTTTTAATTGTGGTAATAGCGGGTCAGGAGTTTCAGCAAGCATAGTGTTCTGTTTTGGTTTTAAAGCTGATACTGCTCCCCGAACTCAAAAGCTGTGATAACACTGAGATTTTAAGAACCAGATTTAGTGCTGCACTCTTGTTTTGATAGATACTTATGTGTCAGCAGTCACAGCAGATGATATTTACATTTAGACTGCTGGCTGCATGTTCCTTCATCTTCTTGCCTATACTCGTTCTATTAAGCTAAAGAAAATATGTATTGTCAGAAGCAGCCTTGCTCTATAAACACTGACATCTCTCTCCACTGAAAGCCAAACCAGCCAAGCTCTCCATAGCAGAGTCAGTTCTTTAGGAGTAGAGATGCATCCACACATCTATTCTCAACACACCTGTCAAGGCAGACACAGGTTTCAGTTGATCATGCCTTCCAAAACTTGCACATTATATTAAGATGTTGCCAAACAGAGTAAGTGAAAAAAAAAAAACAAACCAAAAAAACCCCAAAAAACCCCATAGTTACAAAGGAAGGATCTGAAGTTATGGGTTCCTCCTAAAAGAGATTACAGAAAGTAATCATGTTGCATTAAACATTTCTGGTATCAGTTTACAGCAATAAGAATAGATGTGGACAGGCAAAAAAGTTCCACTGAGAATCAGATGGCAGCTATAACACCCCAGTCAAAAAACAATCGCTTGCTCTGTCGGGAGCTACACAGCAATGGAGACTTACAGATCTAGAAGGGCAAGCTATAAGCGCTTCAGTAAACCGACAAACAAAGCACATGTACCCTTTACCTTTGTAAACAAAACCAGAGCTAGGAACCGCCGCAGTGACAGCTACCGAGCAGTCCCGGTGGTGCCACCTCGCTTCTGGGGTGGGCGCCGGGGAGTCGCCTCCCCCACCAACGCCGGGGGAAGTTTCTCCGGCCCCGATGTCGCTGCTGGGCTCCGGGCTGGGCCGAGGCGAGCATCTCCCGGGACGTGGCAAGGGCTGCCCCGCTCTCCCCGCCTGCGAGAGGCACCTCTCCTCACCCCGGCAGCTCTCCCCTCCCCCAGTTAAACCAACAACAACAAAAGAGGGAGGGGAAGGAAGGGCGAGCTCGTCCCTCTCCCTAGAGACCCCCATCCGACCCTCTGGAGGGCTGTGGGAGGGCAAGCGGACGCTCCCCCAGCCCCGCTTCCACCCCGCTCAGTCCGGTCCGGCCCCTCACCGTGCTGGGTGAAGATATTGAAGCCTCCCTCGGCGGTGCGCCCGACCGCCTCCCGCCGGCGGCCCGCCGGCCTGGCCGCGCTGCTCCCCCGCAGTCCCCGCGGCTGCTGCTGCTGGTGCTGAGGCGGCGGCTGGAGCCCGGCGCCCGGCTCCCCGACGCGGCCCACCTGCTGCCCCATCGCCGCGCTGCCGGCCGCGGCCCGCGCTCACATGCCGCCGCCGTTCCCCGTCCCGGCAGGCGGCCTCCCCGCTCCTCCCCCCGGCGCGGCTCGGCGGCTCCCGCCCGCCTCGCCGCCCCCGCCGGCCCCCGCGGCGCTCCGGCCTGGGACTCACGGACTCGCCCCCTCAGCCCTCGCCGCCATCTTAAACCACAGAGCGCCGGGAGACAGGGGACAGAGCGGCTCCCGCAGCCACCTCCGGTCCTCCCAGGGAGGCCGCCCACCCCGCCCACGCCGCAGTCACACAGGCGCGGTGGCACGGGAAGCGTGGCGGTGGCGGGCGCAGCGCGGGGGGAGAGGGGGGAGCATGGACTGAGGAGCCAGACTCCCGCCGGGTTGAGGGTCCTCCCGTCTCGGCCGCGGTTTGAGGCCAGGCGGGGGTGACCCGACCGAAGGCCGCGGCCATGGCCCCAGGGCTGCTCCCCTCGCGGCGAGGCTGAGCCCCAACCCCCTGAACACCCTTTCCCTGTTGGCTAAAGCCAGGCTGGTTCGCCTACAAACCTGAGCAGGCATGAAGTGAGAAGCAAGACAGGGTGGTGGACCCAATGGCAGAAGATAGTGGTGGTGGGCCTGTCCCAAAACCATGTGTGCCTTATCTCCTCTGCCATGGAGGGTTCACCAGGCTCCTGGCAAAGTCCCCAGGAGCTGTGCTCCTCTGCCTCTTGCTCTCCTGGCCCAGGGGGTAGAGGGAGAGAAAGGGACGGCCATATGAATAGCATCAGGCATGTTGGTGGCCAGGGGTGGTTGGCAACTGCGTCTGTGTTGGCTGAACGTGTGCTCTATTCTGTAACTAATTGGTAAACTGTCATCCCTCACTTTGCGTAATGCAGGCATAAGGCTCTCCAATTCAAAGCAGAAGGGAGGAGGTTCCATCCTGAGAGATAATGGTGCTTGTTGCAGTTCAGGGGACCTAGGCACTTGGAAGTGTTTCGCTCTCCATGCTGGCTACTCTTCCAGCAATGCATTGGCCATGTTGCCTCATGGTGAGTAAGCCACAATGCAGTTCATCTCTGGTGCCCTCACTGCACCACTGAGATGACAGTGATAAATTGCCTTGGTAACACCCAGGGCCAGCCAGCTTCCAAAGAGCCACAGCAGCCTGTGGCTGGACCAACTTCTGCTTGGCTGTCCTGGGGTGGGAAGGGGAAGAGAAGCTCCTCTCTGAGCTCTACAAAAGTCAGCTTTCTTGTATGAAATTCCTAGCAGCAGGAATGCTAAGGTTGTATTCTACCCTACTGGGGTCACAAAGTGCTATGGAAATCCATAGTGTCACGTGCGCTCAAATTGCTGCAATAATAATTCTGCCTAAAACAGGGGTGGCTTATCCGTCTGGGCTGGTGTGTACTCTGACACAGGCTGGAGTAAACAGGAATGAGGAGCACATGGAGCCAAAAATGCTTTAACTCACTAAATTAATGGACTGGGAACATTGGGGAGATCAGGAATTACAGACAGACTTGCTAATAACACACAACAAAATGGCTTTTAAAATAGCGCTGGGAACATCTGACTTGCAGCATGGGGGATGCACTGCCAAGCCAGGGACCTTGTATGGACAGGGTTAAGTGTGTGTGAGCAGAGGGTGTCTCTGCAGCATGGACAGTCTCAGCCAGAACTGGCCCACATGGGCAAACTCTGCAGTGAAGATATTTCCTTGTACCATTCCAGCTAGAATTTGCAGGGTTTGGCATTTATAAATGGTTTGCCTTGTAAACAAATTATATGTTCTCTGAAGACTGTAGAGACACAACAAATGTAAAACTCCCTCGTGCCATTTGCAGTTGCCATGTAGGATAGAGCGACTCTAAAAATCATCAGAAATAGCATTTTTCTTTCCTAATGCCTTTTTACTCGCTGCTCCTTAAGAACTATACAGAGGAAGGCCATTAACATTTTAAAAGAAGATGCCAGTGTCAAGTGACTATTGTGCATAAGTGCACTAAGGAGGATCGGGCTTAAAAACTGTTTTTCTTCCTTGGATCTCGTGAAATCCCTTGTTCTCCCTACCAGCAGCTTGGGCGCATGTAGCAGTTAGCTGTTGGTTACGTTAACGCCTGACTGCATGGAACTGATCTGACACACAAAAACATCCTAACTGGGCCTGGAGTCAGGCAGGGGCTTTCCAAAAAGACATGTTGCAAGGGGAAGAGGACTGCAGCATGGTTACCATTTGCAATGGTATAATAATATGGTAAAATATAATTTTAAGATCATGCTGTACCCTATTACAAAAACTTCAAAACCAGTGCCCCACCATTGCTGTTTGTGTGTGAAACAAGTCCTACTCTCAAACTGTTACCCCACTTGTCCCTCTCCACGACATGGTTTATATGGTATCATATAAGCAGGTGGTGCCAAGCCCTAAATGGTGACCAACCCCTCTTCTAGATTGCCTGCTAGAAGAACAAGAAACTCCCCAACTGAAAATGACTCTGTTCTACTGAGTCACTGATGACACTGAGCCACGCTGTTCCTTATTGTCAAATCGGGGGCTAATAAGTGTTTACTTCACAGAACATCATGGTTATTAACAATGCAAAGATTAAAAAGTGCTTTGAAGAGGTAAAATCTGTATCAGTGCTACCTGTTATCATCAGCTGTGATGTTATCAGGCTCATGTAGTATCAGGAACAGGTTGTTTTCCAGACGGCAATTTCTTTTGAAGAGGTCTGGCACAGTTTATTAATGAGGCATTGGTAACAGTTACTGTCCTCCTGGCAATTTTGGGCTTCCAGTCAATCTGCCATCTCATGAGCTGTGAGTAAGGGATAGGAAGGACCAAGGAACAAAGGCAGCATTGAGGTTGCAGTAATGTGCCTGATGAGAAATGCAGTATTTCTAGAAACGCTTCTGAACAGACTTTAAATACTCACTGCTTATCCATTTCTTGAAGCTATTTCTAAGTGCTCACAATGCATTGCTCCACATCCACAGTGTGCTTCAAAAATCACAGAATCAAATAATTGCTGGCTGGGCAGTCTTACATACTCTGCATTACATGTCATGAGTGTGCTGCTGTCTTCTGCCTAAAGTACAGGTTCTGTGCCAGAAGAAGCCTGTGGACAAATTGGAGACTCCTCAGCCTTACCAAGTGTTGAGTCAACTGGGCAGTTTCTGTTTGTAACTTAGGAAAAATCAACTAGCAGTAGTCTGTCAGTGGCTTGAAAATTGATTCTAGGAATAATCTTTGTTCTTCTTCCAGCCCAAGTACCTTCTGTGTGTCAAAGCTACACAGAAAAACAGAATTGTCTTTAACATTTGACTGGTACTTGGATGGTTTTAGTGAAGGTGCCTAGAACAACAGGGGGCTGATCAAGGAGGCATTTGTAGAGTTCTCAAGAGTAAGGGATGTATTTGTATAACATGTCAGGATATGTAGGCTTTTATTGCAATACCAGAACAACAAGCTGTGGAGCTCAGGACAGCTGTAACTCCCCTGGGATGCCTGCAAAGGCAATGTGTAATATCCACTAGATGGCCTGTGGCATTGCTGCCCAGTGACCCTGAAACACCCTGGACTTCACTTGTGTGAAAATCCAGCAGCCACCTCTTAGCCTTAATGGAGGGGTTCTGGGAAAAGATATTTAAAAAAAAAAAAAAATTTAAAATATAATAAAGGCTTTGTGACACAAGGTTAGTTACTCTGCAAGAAACATTGAAAGCTTGTGAGTGCTGAACCCTTTCAAAGGAGAATGTCGTTTCTTGGTGCAAGACGTACAAGCACTTTCAGTGTTGTTTTAAAAGTTATTTTGAATCATTATGTGATTTAAATTTGAATTTATGTACAGGGCATGCAAGATAGCTTGGGGTAGTCACAAGCCTGTTCAATGAGGGTCTATGAACATAAAAGCTGTCTGGGGAAGTATGATTTTCTAACAGATTTTGCCCAGTGGCACAGAAAGGTTCACATGCAGCCTGTGACAGATTAGATTTCATCTGTTAATAACTGTTCTTTCTTCCACCATATCCAAAATAGCAACTCCATACACAGATCATCACACCCAAATGCCACATCCCACCACCAAACCCAGCCTTTTCCTCAGTGTGACCAACCTTTTGTTAGCTTCAGCATTATCCTCATTCAAAGCACTCTTCTGACACTGCCAGCTACCAGTCTAAACATCAACACCTACTGGGAGAGCAAGCAAATGAAGGGTTCTGTGTGGAGGGAGGAAAGGGCCTGTTTATACGGTGTTGTAGTGGAAAAGATGAGTGTGACCATGTGTAGAGACAGCTAGCTCCCTTCAGCATCTCAGGCACCCTGGTTCTTCTTTCATTTTGTCCTGTATTTTTGTGTTATGTATACTGTGTAACAAACCACCCTCACAGATCATAACTGTGTTTCCTGTCCTTTTGGACGTGTCCATTAACTGCAAAAAACATGTCACTGGTCACATTGCAAGAACTATACCCATCATGGTGTAACCCATAACCTTTTCACAGCCTCCATCAGAGTAAAGGCAGACATGGAATAAGCAGATTATAGCACTTCTTCTGTAACTGTTTTCCTGTTTGATATATTTCTGTAAGTACTACTTACAGCTGCACCAACCTTCCCGAGCATCTGCTTAAGGTATGAAAGGTTGTAGTAGTGTATGCTAATGAGAACATTAAGAATGTTGTTTGTTTGCCTTTTTCCCTGGAAAACATTGCCTCAACCAAACAAAAAAGATGACAGGTCTGTGCATCTGTGGGGAATTGCAGATTAGTACTCAGCTTGCACAGTGTGATCACTGATAAAGCACATTTGTTGAAGTACTATTGAGTCTCTCGGCAGCAGTGGTGATGATTCAGGATCTCAGGCATTCGTCTGCAAGGGGGGGTTCAATCGGAGTGTTTTGCCACCAGGGTTGCTTTAATTCATGCTTAGGAGTTTTTTTTTTTGGTTCCTAATTTGAAGTCTTACTAGCTCATTGAAAAGCAAGGGGTTTTTTGAGTTTGCAGATGGAAGCTTTTCTTCATGTGTTTTTTGTTTTCTCTCCCTGAGAGGTTTGTAGCCAGAGAGCTGACATTTGGATCAGGAATAGCAAACGCTTCTGAGACCCACCTCATCCCACCTTAGATTCCTCTGATGACTACTGTACTGTATTTGAATTAGAATAGCCACTGTCATTGTCCAAAACAACATAAAGGCTACATTAGCTGGAAAAAAAATAATATCTTGTTTTTCTAAGATGTGCAGCTAAAATTAGATGGAGTTAAGACTTAGCAGTGCTTCCTCTCCATGCTCCTTGCTTTGTGTGGTAGTTTCCCCTTATACCTCCCTCACCACTATCTTCTTGCCTCCCCACACTGTTATGCTCAGACTGCTATGGCAGCCAGTGAGTTCCTGGCACCATCACTTCCCTTCTTTAAATTATACTGAAAACTGTATCTTCCAGTTACAATAATTAATCTCTCTGTGATTGCACTCCTGGTATTGTTTTGAATTGTAGACGCTTCTGAATTTAATCTTTGATCTTGTAAAGGAGCCTGAGGGTGCAACTTCTTGCAGGATTGATGCTCCATGTTAGAAATTTAGGATGGCAGGAATACAGCCTTGCTCTGGATCGCTTTGGTAAATGCCCATGTGCCCTGGCCATGAATGGTCTTGAATAATTAAATCACTTTCAAAAGTCAAAGTTTGGTCTAAAATATCATTATTGTTTCATGCTACAAAGTCCAGATAGATTCTTCTTTGGCAGGCTTTTTTATTTAATTATGCAAGAATTGTAAGTGATTATGACACCAAGCTATG
Source organism: Scolopax mira (assembly GCA_004320125.1). Classification (NCBI taxonomy): domain Eukaryota; kingdom Metazoa; phylum Chordata; class Aves; order Charadriiformes; family Scolopacidae; genus Scolopax; species Scolopax mira. The sequence goes on from BJBW01006575.1 coordinate 21,946, forward strand.
TGGTGCTGTCGATACACCCAGGGGACAGGATGTCACCCAGAGGGACCTGGACAGGCTGGAGAAGTGGGCTCAAGTAAATCACATGAAATTCAACGGGAGCAAGTACAAGGTTCTGCACCTGGGCCAGAACAATCCTCTCCATCAGTACAGACTGGGTGATGAGGTATTAGAAAGCAGCCCTGAGGAAAGGGACCTGGGGGTGCTGATGGACAAGAAACTGGACATGAGCAGGCAGTGTGCACTTGCAGCCCAAAAGGCCAATCACATCCTGGGCTGCATCAAAAGAAGGTTTGCCAGCAGGTCCAGAGAAGTGATTCTTCCACTTTACTCTGCTCTGGTGAGACCTCATCTGGAGTACTGTGTGCA